>SJYT01038486.1:248362-267766 GCA_006410635.1 Cephalophus harveyi | reverse complement strand
AAGATAGTGAAAGACAGAGAAGCCTGGTGTTCTGCAGTCCAAGAGGATGCAGAGTCAGACACAACTTAGTGACTGAAGAACAATAATGTATTATACATAATATTTTTTCTAAAATCTGAAACTATTAGATCTTCAATCACATTTTGTCCAACAATTTGAAATAAGAGATTGTAGCCCTGTAACAATAAGACATCTTTTATCATTTTTGTTGTTTTCACTCTTCTTTCAACTGAAGTAAAAAGGAGGGTAATCTAAGTAACAGTCATCTTGGTGGATGTGAATTTAGGCTAACCTTCATAGGGTGTTAGTTACAGCTCCTGCCTCTTCCCAGGCTATGATCATTTCAGATAATGATGCCCAGAAGCATGACAGGCAAGACCATGTGCATATGTAATAATGATCTAGAGTCAACACTGATGTGACATGGAAAAAGGGAAGAAACAAAGGTTTGGCAGAATTCTGAAACCTTCTCAATGTTCTCGCTCAACTTGACTTTCTTTTATTGAAGCCATTTTCTTCCCTGTGCTTGCTTGATTTTTGCTGCTGCTGCTAAGTCGCTTCAGTCGTGTCCAACTCTGTGCAATCCCATAGATGGCAGCCCATCAGGTGCCACCGTCCCTGGGATTCTCCAGGCAAGAACACTGGAGTGGATTGCCATTTCCTTCTCCAATGCATGAAAGTGAAAAGTTACAAAGGTTTGGCAGAATTCTGAAACCTTCTCAATGTTCTCGCTCAACTTGACTTTCTTTTATTGAAGCCATTTTCTTCCCTGTGCTTGCTTGATTTTTGCTGCTGCTGCTAAGTCGCTTCAGTCGTGTCCAACTCTGTGCAATCCCATAGATGGCAGCCCATCAGGTGCCACCGTCCCTGGGATTCTCCAGGCAAGAACACTGGAGTGGATTGCCATTTCCTTCTCCAATGCATGAAAGTGAAAAGTGAAAGTGAAGTCGCTCAGTTTTGTCCAACTCTTAGTGACCCCATGGACTACAGTCTACCAGGCTCCTCCATCCATGGGATTTTCCAGGCAAGAGTACTGGAGTGGGGTGCCATTGCCTTCTCCCAGTTGATTTTTACTGTGGTTCAAATATCACATTAAATTTTCCTTTTAGTAGTTGTGGCTTGTCACAGGCTCTAGGGCATGGGCTCAGAAATTGTGCTGTGCGGGCTTAGGTGCCCCACAGGATGTGGGATCTTTCCAGACCAGGGATTGAACCCCTGTCCTCTGCATTGGCAGGTGGATTCCCAATCACTGGACCACGAGGGGAGTCTCTATTTATTTTTTAATAAATAATAAATCACTGGTTAAATATTACCAAAAAAAATTACAATCTGAAAAAGTTTTAAAAAGTGAAAGGACATTTAAATTTTGATAATTTTACATCTTGGGGATGTTTCCTTCACATGGGATTTCACAAGTATTATGAAATATTTATCTCAAGTGACTTCTATTATTTTTAAGACTTTCTTTCCTGACAGCTTTGGTTAGAACAATGCCAAAAAGATTATGTTTAATTGCATCATATGAAGTTCTTTTACTTTTTTTTTTCCTCTCATTAGCCTATCAGCAAAGTGAGTGAGTTCCAGTCTTAACTGATCTTTTAAGTTATGCAGAGTTATACAGTAAAGTGGGGTACCTCCCAGATGCCAGCATCAAGATAGTTAAAAGAGAAAGCTGAAGACTCATTGGTGACTAGCCAACTATTCTTTTTACATCAAATACAACTGTTTGTATCTTCTGTATAGACAGTTTTTTGAGACCACAAGCATAATCATATTTTGTTCTAGTGGTTATCCATAATAATTTAAAAATTAACTTTGAGCATTTACAGATTGCCAGTTATATCTGACTCTTTGCAACCCTGTGGACTGTAGCCCACCAGGCTCCTCTGTCCTTGCACACTCCAGGTAAGAATACTGGAGTGGGTTGCCATGCCCTCCTCCAGGGGATCTTCTAAACTCAGAGACCGAAATCAAGTCTCTAACATCTAACCTGCTTTGGCAGACGAGTTCTTTAACACTAGCACCACCTGAGAAGCCCCATCATGATACTAGTAAATCACATATACACTTCTTAGAACCACCCATGGGGTGGGTTTATGTACACACATTTAACAGAATGAAAAAAAAAAAAAAACAAAAAACACTGTAAGCTCTGAAAATTACTATGTGAGTTGCCAAAAATCATACAGATAAAAAGTGGCAGCTCAAGTTTCAGAGCCAGGCTTTGTATTCCACAACCAAGTCTTTCAGGGATTCCCAAATAGATAAATGTTCTGCTAGCATATATTATTCATTAAATGTCAGAAGACATGGTAAATATTTCAGAAAATGACATTGTGTATTATTTTCATTTCAAATTTAATTCAATTGAATTCAATTCAGTTTTAATTCAGATTTAATTCAATTGAATGACTTTCCTTCCTGAACTGAACAGAGATGTCCCAGATGCAAAAATAACACAGCTAAATAAGAGGAAATGACTTTGCTTTAATAGTCAAGGTGGTACTTACAATAATTGGTTTGAGAGCCAGTGATGTAAAGCCTAGCATCAGTTTGTAGGCATTTTCCAGTTACCTCTTTCAGGAAAGATAATCTGAAATGCAAAGTGTTTCAGTTATAAGCCAATTTCATACAGTTATTTATAGTTTTTTTTTTTTAAGAAGACAAAAACTTCTCTCAGAGTATGTCTGAAAACTGTTCATTAAAACAGATTTTTGTAAAATATGATCATCATTCAAGTACAATGCTGTGCAATGTGCATGGCACAAGATGCATTATGATATATGATAAATTTATTAAAACAATGTATAAGCAAAGATGTTTCTAAAAGCACAGCTTTTCTTGAGCCTCCGTAGTTATTCCTTTGGCTTCAAGTCTGAACACGGAAGCCTGGAGTACTCTTACTCTAGCAGAGGGAAACTCATCCCCACACTACTATGTATTTATCATCTGAGTATATGAGCACCAGGTTTTCTAAATAACTAAAGGGAGTTCTTAGCCCAGGAAGCAACACTGCAGAAGCTTCGTTGCTCAACCAGGTGTATTTCATAGAAATTTTAGCTATGTTATTGAAGAAGCCCTCTCTCCCTCTTCTGTATTCTGTGACCTGGTTAGTATAGCAAAACCAGCTCATGTTGACTGCTCCGGAAAAGAGGTGATGAGCCCCCATGACCATCAGGTGTTTTCTCTTATTGCAAAGGCATCTCTTTACAAAATATGTGTTCTTTAAATTTTAAACTATTTAAATTATCTTATGATACTATGTTTTTCTCCTAATTCTGGCTTATATATAGTACTCCTAGAGGAAATCCAGTAATAGGACAGACGGTGACTAGAATGGAAAAGCAAATGAGAGAGCATGTAGTCACATTACACAGAGACTGACTACATAGAAACCAATCTATAGTTAACCAATATTAACATTCATTGAGTCAGTGATTCATGGATGTGTTGCTGCTGCTGCTAAGTCACTTCAGTCGTGTCCGACTCTGTGTGATCCCATAGAAGGCAGCCCACCAGGCTCCCCGGTCCCTGGGATTCTCCAGGCAAGAACACTGGAGTGGGTTGCCATTTCCTTCTCCAAAGCATGAAAGTGAAAAGTGAAAGTGAAGTCGCTCAATCGTGTCCAACCTTCAGCGACCCCATGGACCGCAGCTTTCCAAGCTCCTCCGTCCATGGGATTTTCCAGGCAAGAGTACTAGAGTGGGTCACCATTGCCTTCTCCGCATGGATGTGTTAGCACTTTGAAAACCTCATTTAGTTTCTGAACCTAACACTAGCCTTAAGTACAAAATAATCAGACTTACTAAACTTCATTCTAGGGGTTCAGGATTGGGAACTCATGTACACCTATGGCAGATTCATGTCAATGTATGGCAAAACCAATATAGTATTGTAAAGTAAAAAAATTAAAAAAAAAAAAAAAGATACTCTCAGTAGCAGTAACTTTGAGCAATAGATTCTGAAGAAAAAATTCCAAAAGAAGTGATGTGATCTGACAGAAAAAAAGAGGATATGACCTATATTTACAAGAAAGTGATTTGGAATCTAGGAGTTGGAAGTAGTTGAATTCATGGAATTCCTCATGTCTAGTCATTGATATTAGCATTACTAAACCTAATCTGGGGCATTGGCTGGAGCATTTACTGTGACTTTTCGATGTGACCCAGGCTTCCGGAGAGCATAGAGTGCCTCGGGACTGTTGGATTACTAAAATGAGGGCTGCAGATTTCAAGTATTCTAATGAAAGAGATGAAAGCTGACTTCTCTTTATGACCTACCAAGCCTAATTTTCCAAAGAGGAAGCAAATGAGAGTGTCCCAACAACAAGTGAGAAACTCAGTCATTTTACTGATCAAGCCTCAGAAGTGAACCAGAATCAAGTCTGATATCTTTTCAATACAAGCAAGTCAAAAAGGGAGAAGTCATGAATCACATTTAAAAATGCAAGAAGTATCAAAGAATTTAGGGATATGTTTAAATATTAGCCCCCTAAAGCCAGAAACAAAGCCTCTAGCTTTTTGGTTGTCCTACAATAATTTCACTGCCTACTACTAAAAAACTCAACGTGTTTCCCAAAAAGAAAATATTATGGAGTTTATCATCTACAATGTTCAACATACACAATAAAAATAACTACACATTTAAATATGCATGAATGTGAACCATAATTGAGATAAAAGAATACAAAAGCAGAAAATTTTTGAAGTTAGCATAAATTAACTATATAATAACTTTAAAATATGTTTAAGAGCATGTAGGAAAAGATAAATATGACAAATGAATATATATGAAGCATTAGCAAGTAAAGCAAAACTCAGAAAAGCAAATAGAAATGGTACAACTAGATTGAAAAATACAATCATGATATAAAAACTTATGCGATAATCTAAAGAACAAATTATACTGCACACAACGATTAGTCCACTTTAAGGCATAACAATAGAAAATATTCACACTGAAACCTACAGACAACAAAGATTTTTTAAAATGAAAAGTATCATATGTTCTAAAATATACAAATTTAGTGTTCAGAAAATGAGGAAAAAAATACTTAACCAAGAATTTTTTTTTAATTTATTTTACTTTACTTTACTTTACAATACTGTATTGGTTTTGCCATACATCAACATGAATCCACCACGGGTGTACACGTGTTCCCAATCCTGAACCCCCCTCCCACCTCCCGCCCATACCATCTCTCTGGGTCATCCCAGTGCACCAGCCCCAAGCATTCTGTATCCTGCATCGAACCTAGACTGGCGATTCTTTTCTTATATGATATTATACATATTCCATTGCCATTCTGCCAAATCATCCTACCCTCTCCCTCTCCAAAATTGTCATGAATCTTTTTTCAAAATTGATTAAAAATATCAACTTACTAACTCAAGTACCACGATAGAATCTAAATATAATGATTTCAAAAAGAAACTGAACCTAGGCATTTCAGAGTCAAATTGCTGAAATCCAAAGACAAAGATGGTATCTTAAAAGTATTCATGGAGAAAAGCAGTAAAAACCAAAAGAATGAGAGCTGATTTTCAACAGAAACAATAGTGACCTATTATTAAACACTCTTTTTTTTTTTCAGTTCTCATCACTTTCATTCATTGGTTAAATTACTCATACAATCCTTTTTTAAAAAAATTCTAATATTTTGGAAACAGATAAACTAGATTTTTTCTAATGTTAAAGTTTATAAAACAGTAGTAATTTAGGCAATTGTAAAGAAATTATCTAAAGGTAATCTTCTTTATTCCTACATCATTTTCTTTCTTACTGCCCTGAATAGTTCATCATAATAATCACAAAATGGATTGAACCTAAACCCTGGAAACATCATGCAAAGTTGCAAATATGAAAATACATTTTACCTGGGAGGATGTACAAAACTCTCATGATACTTTCTTTTTTCTTTCCCAAGAGTGTATTATGGTTAATTGGCTTATAAAATCAGCTAATGTTTGACAGGAAAGTCACAGAGCATCCAACTACATTTGGATGACATTCACAAAAGGACAAATTCCATAGATGAGGTTTATTTTGTCCTCAAAATCTCTGGACAGGGAGCCTGGTGCACTGATGGAGACAGGCAAGGGGGCTGACTGCCAAGATACCTGTGGGAATCTCAGTAATGGCAGTGGAGAGCACTCAGAGGTTCATTGTGGTCCATCCTAAAATGGCACTTGATGGCTGCCAAAACTACCTCTTAGACATCACAACTCAATCTATGGACATTTAGCTTGAAAATAAAAATATGTCTCCTAATGGAGATTTAGAAAACTTTTCAGGCAAGGAAATAATGGATGAATAACGGTATTCATATCTTGAGAGTTCCTTGGACTGCAAGGAGATCCAACCAGTCCATCCTAAAGGAGATCAGCTGGGGGTGTTCATTGGAAGGACTGATTTTGAATCTGAAACTGCAATACTTTGGCCATCTGATGCAAAGAGCTGACTCATTTGTAAAGACCTTGTTGCTGGGAAAGATTGAAGGCAGGAGGAGAAGGGGACAACAGAGGATGAGATGGCTGGATGGCATCACCAACTCAATGGATGTGGGTTTGGGTGGACTCCAGGAGTTGGTGATGGACAGTGAGGCCTGGCCATGCTGCGGTTCATGGGGTGGCAAAGAGTCGGACATGACTGAGTGAATGAACTGAACTGAACTGAACTGACTGAAAGGTATTTCAAAACAACAACAACAAAAAACACAGGCACACAAATTTTATTAAAACAACTTTCTTGTTCCTTTTGGTTTCCTTTTCTTCCTGCACTGTTTAAATAACATCAGCGTAGGAAATAAGGGCGGAGAAGGCAATGGCGACCCACTCCAGTACTCTTGCCTGGAAAATCCCACGGATGGAGGAGCCTGGTAGGCTGCAGTTCATGGGATCGAGAAGAGTTGGACACAACTGAGCGACTTCACTTTCACGTTTCACTTTCATGCCTTGGAGAAGGAAATGGCAACCCATTCCAGTGTTCTTGCCTGGAGAAGCCCAGGGACAGGGGAGCCTGGTGGGCTGCCAGCTATGGGGTCGCACAGAGTTGGACACAACTGAAGTGACTTAGCAGCAGCAGCAGCAGGAAATAAGGGCAGGGATAGAGAAGGGCTAGAAGGATAAGAGGTAGGGCATCTAATGAGACAGGGTTTTCAAATAATACTTTCTGAAGCATTTGTCCCATTGCAGCAATTTTGTGAATTTTAAATCAATTTCTAGTCACTCACAAACATTCCACGAATCTACCTGAATTAGTCAAAAATACAAAATATTTTAATAAAAGATGATCACAGAAGGCAGACACATGAGCACAGCATAACTCTTGTATTTGCTTCTGCTGGTGTCACTGTCAGAGCTGGGGGGTCTCTTAACAGCTGTGGAAATAACGCTTGCTTCCTCGAGGTTTTTCTTAAAACCTTCATTATCATTCAGGAAGATTGTACACAAACAATAGTATTTTTTCATTTAATGGGATAATTTAAGCATAACAAGATCTGATAATTTTAGTATCATGCTTAGTATTAGCAAAGCCAGGGTTTCATTTAAAAGAAAGAAAAGATTCTGCACTGTGGTAAGCATGAATGCTATTTCTGCCTCCAGCTTTATAGTCAAAAACTCCACAGTCTACCCCTCAGCTCTGATTTAATATCCTTTTACCTGAGTAGAACTCACACTGAGTTGTATTCCAATGCCATAATCACAGCTCCATTTCTCCTACAGGTACTATCTGTAGATCTTAAAATCATCCAAAGGGTAAATACAAAATTTGTAACTGTCCAATCTTTATAACTCTACTGAGCAATGCATATTATGGTGCTGTTCAATAGCACCTTTTTTTATGATTTTTGTGCTAATAAAGCTTTTGGCTTCAACAATGGCAATCTACTCACATTATGTTATGTGTAAATTTATTATTTGGAAATGGAAGACAAGGACAGGCAATGAAACTGTCCTGAGAACCAGGGAACTATTGTGATCCAAGGAGGCATCCAATGGATACCTTGGTTCAGATAATTAAAAGATTTGCAGACTTTATGGAATATTCTCATGTGAGACTTTAATAAAGGTAAATTATATGACAGAGTAGGACAAAGAAAAGACAGACAAACATCAAGGGTTTGGTGGTCAAGGGACTTCTAGGAGACTTACTAAAGTTTTGGTCACACAAGATGCAGTTTGTCTCTGAATCATGAAACAGCAAGCTATGTGCAAGGAATTTTGACTTCAGTGAGCAGGTGAAAGTTCCCCAGCAGGACCTTTAATACCCCATGGGTCACATATTCAAGTCAGGTTTTATAGCCAGTTGAATGAAAGGAAAACCATCAATCTATACATTGCTAAGTAATGTAGACAGCTAGTTTGAGTACCTCTAGGAGATTTCTGAATGTTAAATAGCATAATAATAAAAAAAAAAAATCACCTCAGCCCCTCTTGCTCTTGTTTTGATCCAGGGTGAATACCAGTTTTTCAGGCAAACCCAGAGACAAGTACAGAACTATTTGATTAAATTTAAAAAATAACTTTGTTTTACACACAACTATTTTCTTCTTTTTTCTCATTTTAGGGCAGAGTTTTTATTTCACACTTCTTTAAATCCTCTTAGCACCCTCTGTTTGGACAAGGTCCAGTGATTTTACCAGCACTAACACTAAAGGACATTACTGGTATAGTGCCCATTATCAACATGAACTTCATGTGTTAAATCCCCCTTCATGTATGAAATGAAAAGCAATTTATTTATTGTTTATTGACCTGTAAATGGATTGCTTCCAGTTGAGACAGGTGTCCATTGACAGTCCAATCAGCTATAAGTGAATGGGCTCTGTATCTCAGCAATGCAAACATATTTCAGAGGAAGTTCTAAAAATGTGCAGGTTCCTTTCCAAATTGCTATTGTCATTTTAGTAATCCAAAACAGTTGTCTACAAACTGCTTTGCAGGTCATGAATGAAAGTCAATGGCCAGAATGAAATGATGTGATGATGCAAATCAGCTGAGATCTGGTATACTCAGCTCCCAGTTTCACTGAGATCTATCTCTTCTTTATGTATTTTAAATAAATTCTTAAAAAAGACTCTTAAAAGTTAAATTTCATTGCTTGAAGTTGAAATATAACTTCAATCCTTCATAGACAATATATAAGTCCTTTGAATAGATAGAAAAAATTTAAAACTGCATGTCATATTCATTAGAAATTTTTAACTGATATTAGAAATCAACTCCTTAATTACTCAAGATTACTAAAGTTAATATACCTGCTTCTGCAGTCTACACAGAAATACAAATATATTACTCATTATAGCCAATAAAACGTAGCTGTGTTTCTTATTATTAAAATATATATACATACTTAAGTTTACCTAAATTTTGATATTAACATGAGAAAATTAAATTTATTTATTGAGACCAGGCTCTTTCCCACTTAAAATAATAAAATGTAAAATATTATTTCTTGAGCCCATTCTCAATTCCCCTTTTTATTTTTAACTGGAGGATAATTGCTTTACAATATTGCATTGGTTTCCTCTGTAAAATAATGCTAGTCAGCCATAAATAAAGTGAAAGAGGAGAGTGAAAAAGTTGCCTTAAAGCTCAATATTCAGAAAACTAAAATCATGGCATCTGGTCCCATCACCTCATGGCAAATAGACTGGGAAACAGTGGAAACAGTGGCAGACTTTATTTTTGGGGGACTCCAAAATCACTGCAGATAGTGACTGCAGCCATGAAATTAAAAGACACTCACTCCTTGGATGAAAAGTTATGTACAACCTAGACAGCATAGTAAAAAGCAGAGACATTACCTTGCTAACAAAGGTCCATCTAGTCAAGGCTATGGTTTTTCCAGTAGTCATGTATGAATGTGAGATTTGGACTATAAAGAAAGCTGAGTGCTGAAGTATTGATGTTTTTGAACTGTAGTGTTGGAGAAGACTCTTGAGAGTCCCTTGGACTGCAAGGAGATCCAATCAGTCCATCCTAAGGGAAATCAGTCCTGAATATTCATTGGAAGGACTGATGTTGAAGCTGAAACTGCAATATTTTGGCCACCTGATGTGAAAAACTGACTCATTTGAAAAGTCCCTGATGCTGGGAAAGATTGAAGACAAGAGGAGAAGGGGAGGACAGAGAATGAGATGGTTGGATGGTATCACTGACTCAATGGACATGAGTTTGAGTAAACTCTGGGAGTGGTGATGGACAGGGAAGCCTGGCATGCTGTAGTCCATGGTGTCACAGAGTCAGACACAACTGAGAGATTGAACTGAACTGCTATATACATATCTGAGTGTGTGTATATATATATATGTATATATATGTATGTATATACACCCTCCTTTTTAAGTCTCTATCCCACCCTTACTTCCCACCCCAGCCTTCTAGGACATCACAGAGCACCAGGCTGGGCTCCCTATGTTATACAGCAAATTCCCACTAGCTATCTGTTTTACACATGGTATCATCACCGACTCAATGGGTTTGGGTGGACTCTGGGAGTTGGTGATGGACAGGGAGGCCTGGTGTGCTGTGGTTCAAGGGGTTGGAAAGAGTTGGACACGACTGAGCAACTGAACGGAACTGAGTGTGTATATGTCAATGTTACTTTCTCAATTCGTTCCACCCTTTCCTTCCCCAGCTATGTTCAAAACTCCATTCACTACATCTGTGTCTCTATTCCTACCCTGCAAATAGGATTATCTGTACCATTTATCTAGATTCAATAAGTTCAGTCACTCAGTTGTGTCCGACTCTTTGCGACCCCATGAATCGCAGCACGCCAGGCCTCCCTGTCCATCACCAACTCCCGGAGTTCACTCAGACTCATGTTCATCGAGTCTGTGATGCCATCCAGCCATCTCATCCTCTGTCATCCCCTTCTCCTCCTGCCCCCAATCCCTCCCAGCATCAGAGTCTTTTCCAATGAGTCAACTCTTTTCATCAGGTGGCCAAAGTACTGGAGTTTCAGCTTTTCAGAATTTTCCACAGTTTCTTGTGATCCACACAGTCAAAGGCTTTGGCATAGTCAATAAAGCAGAAGTAGATGTTTTTCTGGAACTCTCTTGCTTTTTCCATGATCCAGCGGATGTTGGCAATTTGATCTCTGGTTCCTCTGCCTTTTCTAAAACCAGCTTGAACATCAGGGAGTTCACGGTTCATGTATTGCTGAAGCCTGGCTTGGAGAATTTTGAGCATTACTTTACTAGCATGTGAGATGAGTGCAGTTGTGTGATAGTTTGAGCATTCTTTGGCATTGCTTTTCTTTGGGATTGGAATGAAAACTGAGCTTTTCCAGTCCTGTGGCCACTGTTGGGTTTCCCAAATTTGCTGGCAGCCTGAGTGCAGCACTTTCACAGCATCATCTTTCAGGATTTGAAATAGCTCAATTCCCTTCTCCAGTGGACCACATTCTGTCAGACCTCTCCACCATGACCCGCCCATCTTGGGTTGCCCTGCAGGCATGGTTTGGTTTCATTGAATTAGACAAGGCTGTGGTCCTAGTGTGATTAGATTGACTAGTTTTCTGTGAGTATGGTTTCAGTGTGTCTGCCCTCTGATGCCCTCTTGCAACACCTACCATCTTACTTGGGTTTCTTTACCTTGGGCATGGGGTATCTCTTGTTCAGCAAAGCACAGCTACTGCTCCTTACCTTGGACATTCCTTACCACCACCGTTCCTGACCTTCAATGTGAGATAGCTCCTCTAGGCCCTCCTGCACCTCCTAGATTCAATATATATGTGTAAATAATATTTTTTTTTTCTGACTTACTCAACTCTTCTTAAGAAAAACATAAGTCTCTAAGGTTTTATTCCTATTTTTACATAAAAGAAACATAGATTATATATAAAAAGTCAAAGTTAAAAGAATAGGACTCCCATGGAATTTCAATAAATAATAATTTGATAATCTAATATAACTTACTCATAAACTTGAAGGGTGGAATTAAGGTAAGAAGATAGAAAAAAAAATGATGAAAGTTTCATTTCAGTGTGAAAGGAAAATAAAAATGGAATTGGTATTTCTAAGAGAGCTATCTATAATGGAGCTGGGAGGCCACTGAGCTAGTGTGACTTATATATATCTCAGCCTAGATAGAATCCAAATTTTTGACCATTTACTGTCTTAATGTAGGTACCTATAACATCTGCCCATGTTCCAGAAATTCAAGATACTTATCAGACCCTTACCGTAACCCTTACTCTAAAACTACTCATGACAGCCTATCTACTTATTGGACCCTTATTCTAAATAACTGGTGAGAGTCTATCCCTTAGGAACAACATTCCCTTTCTTGTGTCATAGTACAGCCTCACAACTTTTGTCTTTAGAACTTCCTGTTTTTCTTCACCATCACTCATTCAATTCTATTGAATCTCTCTCTCCCAAATTACAATTCTCAGTTGCCAAACAAACTCTTTTCTAATGTACAGTCTTCCACAATTTTTAATTTGTTTACATCAGGTAACTGAGAAAACATTCATATTAATCTTGTCTCCTTTTTTTCAAATTTACAAAAGATTTAGTACCCCATAGTCACACTGACATAAACTTAAAAACAGGCAAATTAATCCAGTGGTAAAGTCATAATAATGGTTAGCTTTCAGAACAAGAAGGATAGTAATGAGAATATGAATAGGATAAATTTTGAGATAATTATAGCATTCTGGGATTTTTTTCTAGGTTGTGGCTACATTGGTGTGTTTACTTTGAATCTTCATATAACTGTATGGTAATATTTCCAACTTCTCTGAATTATATGTTGTTTAAAAATTCTGTTTAGCAGATGAATGGATAAGAAAGCTGTGGTACATATACACAATGGAGTATTACTCAGCCATTAAAAAGAATACATTTGAATCAGTTTTAATGAGGTGGATGAAACTGGAGCTGAATATACAGAGTGAAGTAAGCCAGAAAGAAAAATACCAATACAGTATACTAACACATATATATGGAATTTAGAAAGATGGTAACGATAACCCTGTATGCGAGACAACAAGAGACATAGATGTATAAAATAGTCTTTTGGACTCTGTGGGAGAGGGCAAGGGTTGGATGATTTGAGAGAATGGCATTGAAACATGTATAATATGAAATGAATCACCAGTCCAGGTTCGATGCATGATACTGGATGCTTGGGGCTAGTGCACTGAGATGACCCAGAGGGATGGTATGGGGATGGAGGAGGGAGGGGGGTTCAGGATGGGGAACATGTGTATACCTGTGGCAGATTCATGTTGATGTATGGCAAAACCAATACAATATTGTAATTAACCTCCAATTAAAATAAATAAATTTATATTTAAAAAAAGAAAAAATAAATAAATAGATCAGAGTACAACAACAACAACAACAACATCAACAAAAATGTTTGTTTAAAAAATACTGAAAGGTGAAGTTGAGTCAGGAAGAAAAAGAACTTTTCATAAGATTCATAGGAAGAAAAGTTCTAAGAAGCAGAGAGTGATAAACAGTGCAACACTCTGAAGTCCATGCACAATAATGTAATCACCTCTATACTCCCAAGACAAGGCTTAAAAATTGTCAACAAGCATACACTGAATGGATATTTAAGGACTGAGTTAATGGATGGGTATCAAAAGCCACAGAGAGCTATTAGGACTAGGAAGCAATAATTAAATTTTATAAAAAGGGCATTAAAACAATAAAATAGAGAAAGTTTTGGGGGAACTGGTGGTTTGCACTTAAAAACTTGAAAACCAAGAGCCAAATTACTTTCAAGAATCATGCCTATGCAGACAAAGATTGTCACCTGTCATTTTAGTTAAAAATGGCCCTACATAGTTATGTTGCATATCAAAATAATAATTTCAATAAGCCCAGACTCTTGCATCTTCCCATAAATATACTAGCACTAAATTCATTAACTTGAAATGTCTGGGTTTT
Source organism: Cephalophus harveyi (assembly GCA_006410635.1). Lineage (NCBI taxonomy): Eukaryota > Metazoa > Chordata > Mammalia > Artiodactyla > Bovidae > Cephalophus > Cephalophus harveyi. Next base: position 253,854 of record SJYT01038486.1, on the reverse strand, counting down.
TCAAATAACAGTAATCTTTTCATGTTCTACTACTTGTTATGTATTTTTTCTTTTCTTTTTTTTTCAGCAAAAATCCTATATATCCTTGTGCATGCTCAGTAGTCACTCAGTTGTGTCTGACTCTGTGACCCCATCGACTGTAGCCTGCCAGCTCCTTTGTGCATGGAATTTTCCAGGCAAGAACACTGGAGTGGGTTGCCATTTCCCACTCCAGGGGATCTTCCTGACCTAGGGATTGAGCCTGTGTCTCCTTAATTGGAAAGTGAATTATTTACCACTGGGCTTCCCTATTGACTCAGATGGTAAAGAATCTGCCTACAGTTCAGGAGACCCAGGTCTGATTCCTGTGTTGGGAAGATCTCCTGGAGAAGGAAATAACAACCCACTCCAATAGTCTTGCCTGGAGAAATCCATGGACAGAGGAGCCTGATGGACCACAATCCATGGGGTCACAAAGAACTAGACACGACTGAGTGACTAATACTTTCACTACTTTACCAATAAGCCACCAGAGAAGCCACCTATATATCCTTTCTCCTCCCTTATCTCTTTGGGACACTTCCTTTGAGATATGTGACAAGCTATATCTGGGGCTTAAGTCCTCAGTATGTCTGCTGAATAAAACATAATTCTCAAGTTTTTGGTTGTACTTTTTTTTTCCATCAGTTCAATTCAGTTCAGTTCAGTCGCTCAGTCATGTCCGACTCTTTGTGACCCCATGAATTGCAGCACACCAGGCCTCCCTATGCATCACCAACTCCCGCAGCTCACTCAGACTCACGTCCATCGAGTCAGTGATGCCATCCAGCCATCTCATCCTCGGTCGTCCCCTTCTCCTCCTGCCCCCAAACCCTCCCAGCATCAGAGTCTTTTCCAATGAGTCCACTCTTCACATGAGGTGGCCAAAGTACTGGAGTTTCAGCTTCAGCATCATTCCTTCCAAAGAAATCCCAGGGCTGATCTCCATAAACACCTACAAAAGATTGAGTAAAATTATAAAGTTATCAGAAGCAAGAACAATAAAATGATTTAAAGTTATAATTTTTAAGTTACAAGAGTAATGGCCACTATTTATTCAGTGGCCACCATGTTATATCAACACAGACACAATTTCACTTATTCTTTGAAACATTTGAAGAAGTTGATAATATTATCTGCTATAGATTGAATGTTTATATCCCCTCACCAAATTCGTATGTTGCAACCCTAATCCCTATGGGATATTAATTAGCAGTGGGGCTTTTGGGAGGTGATTAGATCATGATGGTGGATTCCCCATGAATGGGATTAGATCCCTTATAAAAGAGACCCCAGATATGGTCTCCCAATCTATGACAAAGAAGGCAAGAATATACAGTGGAGAAAAGACAGTCTCTTCAGTAAGAGGTGCTGGGAAAACTGGACAGTTGCATGTAAAAGAATGAAATCAGAATAAATCCCTAACACCAGACACAAAAATATAGTCTTTCCTGGTAGTTCAGCTGGTAAAGAATTTGCCTGCAATGCTGGAGACCCTATTTCGATTCCTGGGTCAGGAAAATTCCCCTGGAGGAAGGCATGGCAACCCACTCCAGTATTCTTGCCTGGAAAATTCCCATGGACAGAGGAACCTGACAGGTTACAGTCCATGGGGTTGCAAAGAGTTGAACACGACTGAGCAACAAAGGAACAGCACACAGCACAGACACAAAAATACACTCAAATTGGATTAAAGAACTAAATCTAAGTCCAGGCACTATATAATTCTTAGGAAAACATAGGCGGAACACTGACATAAACTGCAGCAAGACGTTTTTGACCACCTCCTAGAATAATGAAAATAAAAACAAAAATAAACAATTTGGGCCTAATTAAACTTAAAAACTCTTGTGCAGCAAAGGAAACCATAAACAAGACAAAAAGACAACCCTCAGAATGGGAGAAGATAGTTACAAATGAAGCAACTGACAAGGGATTAATCTCCAAAATATACAAAGAGCTCATGCAGCTCAATATTAAAAAAGAAAAACTCAATAAAGAAATGGGTGGAAACCTAAATAGACATTTCTCAAAGAAGACATACAGATGGCCAACAAACAGATGAAAAGAGACTCAACATCGGTAATTATTAGAGAAATGCAAATCAAAACTACAGTGAAGTATCACCTCACACAGGTTAGATTAGTCATCATCATAAAATCTACAAACACACTAGAGAGGGTGTGGAGAAAAGGAACACTCTTACACTGTTGGTGGGAATGTAGATCGATAAGCCACTATGGCGAACAGTATGGAAATTTCTCAAAAAACAAACAAAGAAATCAACTACCATATGACCCCACGGTCTCAATTCTGGGCATACACTCAGAGAAAACAATAATTCAAAAAGGTACATGCACGGCAATGTTCGTTGCAGCACCATCCACGTTGCATGCTGTGTTCTGTTGTGTTAGTTGCTCAGTTGTGTCCAACTCTTTGCGACCCTGAAGCAACCTAAATGTCCATCAACGGAGGAGTGAATAAAGACGATGTGGTTCATATAATACAACGAATTATTACTCAGCCATAGAAAGGAACAAAATTGTGTCATTTGCAGAGATGTAGGTGAACCTAGAGACTATCATACAGAGTGAAGTAAGTCAGAAAGAGAAAAAAAAACATCACATATTAACACATATATATGGGAGCTAAATGGGAATACCAGACCACCTGACCTGCCTCTTGAGAAATCTGTATGCAGGTCAGGAAGCAACAGTTAGAACTGGACATGGAACAACAGACTGGTTTCAAATAGGAAAAGGAGTACGTCAAGGCTATATATTGTCACCCTGCTTATTTAACTTATATGCAGAGTACATACAAGAAGGCAATGGCACCCCACTCCAGTACTCTTGCCTGGCAAATTCTATGGACAGAGGAGCCTGGGAGGCTGCAGTCCATGGGGTCGCTAAGAGTCGGACACAACTGAGCGACTTCACTTTCACTTTTCACTTTCCTGCATTGGAGAAGGAAATGGCAACCCACTCCAGTGTTCTTGCTTGGAGAATCTTTTTTTTTTTTTAAGAAAGAGAGACTCAGAGTAATTATCTAACTATTCAAAGATCTTCAACTATTGCGTGGAAATACAAATGCCTCAACTAGAATTTGGCAAACAGATATGCTCAAGAAATACTCGCTAAATTGTGCGTTCCATAGAATAAATACAGGGCTTCCCTGTTGGTCCAGTGTTTAATAATAATGCCTTGCAATGTAGGATACATGGGTTCCATCCCCAGCCCAGGAAGACCCCACATGCCATAGGGCAACTATGCCCACATGCCACAACTATGGAAATTTGTGAGCCCTGGAGCCCATGCTTCACAGCAAGACATTGCAATGAGAAGCCCATGCCCTGCGACTAGAGAGTAGTCCCTGATCACTGCAACTAGAGAAAGCCTGCACATATCAAAGATAGACCCAGCACGGCCAAAGGTTAAAAAAAAAAAAAACAAGGAAAGAATATTCACAAAAGAGAGGGAAAGGAGATAAAAGAAGGAGATATGCCTCATTGTGGCTTCCCTTTTGGCTCAGGGGTGAAGAATCTGCCTGCAATGCAAGAGACATGGGTTCAACCCTTGATCAATGAAGATTCCCTGGAGTAGGAAATGGTAACCCACTCCAGTAATCTTGAATGGGAAGACCCATAGACAGAGGAGCCTGATGGGCTACAGCCCGTGGGATCCCAAGAGTTGGATACAGTTTAGCAGCTAAACACACACACACACACACACACACACAGACACACACACACACGAGGAACTGACTAAGAAGTCCATACTCATTTTTTTTTCTATGCCATGCTTGTGGCTTTACATTTTCTCTGTAAGGCATAGGAAACTCTTGAATTTTCAATCACATTCATTTTTTAAAAAAATATAAAATATCATGTTATATAACCCTCCAAAGGCATGTTACCATCCTAAATGGGCTAATGTATGCTGTAGAGGTGAAAGGTCTCTTTTCCTTAAAGTTTCCTTGTTAATCTACAGGCTAAATCTCCTACTGTCCGGAGAAGGCAGTGGCACCCCACTCCAGTACTCTTGCCTGGAAAATCCCATGGACGGAGGAGCCTGGTGGGCTGCAGTCCATGGGGTCGCTGAGTCGGACACGACTGAGCGACTTCACTTTCACTTCTCACTTTCATGCATTGGAGAAGGAAATGGCAACCCACTCCAGTGTTCTTGCCTGGAGAATCCCAGGGACGGGGGAGCCTGGTGGGCTACCGTCTATGGGGTCACACAGAGTCGGACACGACTGAAGTGACTTAGCAGCAGCAGTAGCAAATCTCCTACTGTAAGCTTAAATTAATATACACAGTACTGATTCATCTTGGGTCCCACAGTTGAACACCTATTGAATTTAGATTTATAATAAGATGAACAGCTTTGTGAAAAGATAGAAGCTGGGATTATGACAGCTCAGTATTATTCATTAAATATTATAACGAGTATATGCTGTCTGTGTCTAACAAAGAGACAAAGATAAGAAATAATCAGCTTCAGCTCCTATGTAGTATTTTATCCTCTTTTACTTTCTATCCTTCATAAAGCTACTTGATAGCATTTTGGAGCTTATAGTCTTAAAATTATAACTGTTGTATAGTTTAATTGCAAATTACTGAGCTGTCTCATTTAAATTCTCATTACTTTGACATTTTTTAAACCCAGGGAATCCTTTGAGATTATTTTAGTTTGCCAAAAAATTAACGGACATAGTTTGGAGCATGAAAGTTTGAAAATTATTACCTTTGAGAGTCTTTTTTTGTTCAATAACATTGCTGATGCTGAAAACCTTCAACTGTCCATTTTTTATGTTTCTTTAACATTTTATAACATTGATCTTAACAGTGTAACTTGGATTCAAAGAACTAATTCTTTGAACACTAGATTAAATACTTCTCTGTGAGACAGAGACCCATCATACTCAAATAGATAAATGGTTAAAAACCTCAATTGAAATAGAAGCGTGTTGCTTAATAAAATTTGTCTTTCCAAGCCCTAGTATTACTTATAATACTTACCTAATCCTCCTTAGTTATTAGTGGATAAAATAATTGAAACAAAATAGTTTCAAGATGTCAACAGGAGGAGGAAGAAAGTTGCTATAATTAGAAGCAAGGACGCTATATTTTTGTCTTTTATTTCTTAAAATGCAGCTCCAAACACTTATTGTCAGTGATCCAATTATTTTGATAAAAGCAGGTAACAATCTTCTTACCTGTTACATAGTATTTAAATTGCAGTTTCACTTGTATCTTACACCTTTCAGTTCAGTTCCGTTCAGTCGCTCAGTCGTGTCTGACTCTGCGAATCCATGAATCGCAGCACGCCAGGCCTCCCTGTCCATCACCAACTCCTGGAGTTCACTCAGACTCACACCCATCGAGTCCGTGAGGCCATCCAGCCATCTCATCCTCTGTCGTCCCCTTCTCCTCCTGCCCCCAATCCCTCCCAGCATCAGAGTCTTTTCCAATG
>SJYT01038486.1:174318-247432 GCA_006410635.1 Cephalophus harveyi | reverse complement strand
CTCCATGAGTTGGTGATGGACAGGGAAGCCTGGTGTGCTGCAATCCATGGGGTTGCAAAGAGTCGGCCTTGACTGAGCTATAGAACTGAACTGAAGCATCAAGAGAGTGCTTCCCAGGTGGCACAGTGTAAAGACTCTTCCTGCCAATTCAGGAGACACAAGAGACCTGGGCTCAATCTTTGGGTCAGGAAGATAGTATGGAATAGAAAATAGCAACCACCTGAAGCTGTCTCTTATACACATCTTATAAATATGTGAAGATATTCACAATAAGTGGATATATGCCAAATTGCTGATGTGGAAAACTTAAGAATATAAAGAGATTAACTTTCCACAATGAAATTTCAATCAAATTTTAACAGGTTTTGGTGATAGTGGGGAACTGATAGAAAAGACACATTTTTATTAATACAAAAAACAAGGGCTTTGTAAGAAGGAAGAGCAAAATCAGATTCACCTACATATTAAACATTCTGGTAATTAAAATTTGTCACCAAACATTTGGAAATTAAACAGAGAAGCTAGTTCTATTCTATGATGACCTACACTTCATTACTGGTAGCAACTACACATCATGATGTGGAGTTTAATTTTTTTTTTTTTTTCCAAATGAGATTCTTCAGCTCTCTCGATAACCCAGTGAACAATCCAATATTTTATAAAATCCATTTATACTCAACTCAGCCTGAGTCAGCTTACATTGCTTAAAATTAAGAATCCTGATTAACAAAATAACTAACAATGAATCATACAAATTGGTGGCGGCTGCTGCTAAGTCGCTTCAGTTGTGTCCAACTCTGTGCACCCCCACAGACGGCAGCCCACCAGGCTCCCCTGTCCCTGGGATTCTCCCGGCAAGAACACTGGAATGGGTTGCTATTTCCTTCTCTAAAACATGAAAGTGAGAAGTGAAAGTGAAGTTGCTCAGTCGTGTCCGACTCTTAGTGACCCCATGGACTGTAGCCCACCAGGCTCCCCCATCCATGAGATTTTCCAGGTAAGAGTACTGGAATGGGGTGCCATTGCCTTCCCTGACAAATTGACTAGAAAGAGACAAAAAGATAATAAAATAAAATTTTGAAAATAGCTATTAAACTTTAAATTTTGTGCAGCAAGTTAATTTATGTCTGTCACTTCCAGTGCAATTAATGTTAGCCTGGGCTATATAATCCACAGCTTTCTCTAAGCTTTATATATATACATATATATAAACATATGGGTTTTATTTACAAAGCATGATACAACTGGTATGTATCTGGAATTTTATTTTTTACTTTGGAACCAAATAAAATATGCCCTTAAATTTCAGAGTTGTATATTTTACACATCCTTGTTTGTCAGCTGTATGGTGATTCACAGTATGGTTGTATCAAGATTAACTCAATTTTCCTTTCTTCCCTTATTGACACTGAACTGTATCCTGTGATTTTGTTTTGCTTTTTGTGTTTGTTTCTTTTTTAATTTGAAGTGGAGGAGGCAGAAAAATTAGTGCTGCCATAAACATTCTGGCACAGACGCCAGAGCCTTTCTAGAGCATTTATTTTCAGAAATGTACTTACTGCATCATGCCAATCAATGAGACAAAACAAAGCATAGAAAGAAAAATTTGTAGTCTCCTCCTACCCTTTCACTAATTGGTATGACTATATACACATTTTTTTTAGGAAGAGAAATATTAAATGCATTTTGTTCTTAATAAAAGAATATGATCCATTTTTTAACCTGGATCAATATTTAATTGTTTAATATGCAAGCGAGCTGTATGTTAATAAGAATAATTATAATTTCACAATGATGGATTTTTCCACCAGGATTTGCTAATTCAGTTTATGGCCAACACATGAAAAAAGCAACCATATTATATTACTGAAACACAGTAAATAGGAATTTATAGCTCTAGCATCTGCAAGGGAATTTGCACTCTGTCTTTGCTAAATGTTGTAAAGCCTTTCACTTCCACATTTTAAACAGCTTTTGTGCCATAAATGGTTATCAAAGATTTATCCAGCATGTATTCAGCCTCATAGATCTATACATTTAAATGAAGTTTGAGGGACCTCCAACCCTTCCACATGATCTTTTCCCTTCAAAGACTCCAAATATTGTTCACAGTTCTCCAGGCATACCTCTTACATGCTCACTTTTCTTTTATGATACAGTATCTTCCTTGTTTATTTATTTATTTATTTATTTTGGAGGGACTGGTTCATTATTTCAAAAAAACATTTATCAATTTTCAGTATCAAAACAATTACACTGTTGCTTTTTCTTTCTCCCAATCAGCCCCCCAACAGACCACACCAAAGAGGATACATTTTAAGCCAATTAAGCTATAGGATGCAGACATAACAGACCTCACTGAAACCTCATCAAAAAGTGGGAATTGAGTAGGGAAGAAACTTTATAAGATCAGCACACTGCCAACCCACAGACCATAATGGCCTCTCAGAGCCAGTGGGGTAACCAGTGTGCCCCAACCCCAAATAACACAAAATTTTAAAACAATTTTGTACATAAGTTTCAAGATTTCTGTAGCACTAACCAATGCACAATGAAATGGCACTTTTAGAGAGAGCAGCCTCAGACCCAGAAAAGGGAGATGAGATGAGTTTCACATGGCTAAATCAGTGGTATAACATTTTTTTTTTTCCTTTCTTTCAAGAATACACCTTCCTCATTTTTAGTTTGTTTGTTCCTCATGTTTAGTTCCTCTTCTAGATTTACTTCCATCTGGTAACTTTTTTAAGGCTGAGTGCTGCTTAAGACAGGCTCACTATAACCAATGCCCATGATGGTGTTTCAGAACTGAACAATTCCACCCAGGCCAGTGGTGTAGCCTCCTGTTATTCCAAAAGCCCTCAAACCAGAGCTGCTAAGGGACGGGTGCTGTCCCTAAGCTTGTGTCCTGTTTTGTCCTCTGATCCTGGAACTAATGATTTTGGTATTGTAATCCTATGAAAACTTTCAAGAGGTTGGCTCCATCAGTGCTTGTTCTAACCTCTTCCTTTAGGGTCAACACAAATTCAATGAGACTAGTGAAGGGAATTTAGTGTACCCCCTAGCAACTGGCTTTTTGGGTTATATGGAAATAATACAAACTTCCCTCCTCTTTCAGTCTCAGTTACAGCAAGACTTTGTATTTATCACAAAAAGATGTAGATGTGTTAGTGTCATTTCCTTGAAGCATCCTAGTACATTACCTAGAGTTGTTTTTATTGAAATAAATTTATTTCTTTGGTTGGTTGATTGGCTGTTTGATTATTTTAGTAAAAGATCTCGCAACTATTTGACAATAGAGATGTTGACAGTGAATTCTTAATGGCTATGACTGTGTAACTTCACATGACTATTTATAATAATTATGACACACAATCTCTAAACCATTAGGGTATATAAACATTTATTGACTGTAGGTTTTAGGAAACATTCTCAGGCTTATTTTTATATGAGATGTTCTGCTAAAGTAATATTTCCAACTAAAAATTATCAGAAATATTTTCAATTATAAGCCAACTTTCACTTTTATAGACTATTTTATTCTGAGAACACAAATGCAATAAGTGAAAAATGGTAAATATATAGAGAGGCAAAGCAGAAGTGCACCATTTGACAAATTAAACATGAATAATTTATCTACCCATCTGACTTGCTAACCACAAGTCTGAATAATTTTAAGAAAGTATTCAGACTGAACAGAGAATTTTCACCAAGTTTCTTTAAAAACAAAACAAAACAAAACAAAACTGCCTTTGGCAAAGAGAAAGAGAGTAAGGAAAGAACAGAAAAAGAAAGGGAAGGAGAAGTTTCTGAGAAGAAGAAAATAAGTCATATCGTTAGTATTTGCAACACTTTATTGCAATACTTTCTCTGTATTTCATTCTCTGTATTTCATTTCTGTAGTTTCTTTTTAAACTTTGATTTAGTGTATCATGTTAATTTCAATCTGCTTTCTATGTTTCTACCTAGTTCAACTATAAAATCTTATGTCATGAAAATAACTTTTTAGTTAGTTTGTTTCTTGTAACTAATTACTTCTGAGTCTAAAATGTCCCTTTAAGGTTATATCTTCTGGCTTTAATACTTACTTGATAGTAATTATTCAATGCATTTCTTCTTCAGTATTTGTACCTGAAATAAATATTGTTCACTTTTCCCATGCCAATAAGTTCAAAAGTTTCCTAAAGCGATAAATGTGTATCCATAAATACATAAATGTATATCCATACATAAATACATAAAAAGCTGTCAGCTTGTTTCATCAACAAAAATTCGGCCTCACTATTCTTCCTGACTACAATGGATGGTATTTTTTATCAATAGCTATGATGCTTTTCCCTATACATTACAAAAGTAAGCTAAAGTCTCATCTCTTTTTGATTTAATCATGAGGCATCATAACAAATTAAAGATAATCATTCACCAGCATGAAGTTTGCTATTTACCTTCTTAAATTTCTACATGATTAGCCTATTTAATCAACAGAATCTGCAGTTGCATTAGAATATTTAATTCATTCTTTGTGGTTATTATAATTTGCTATAAATTTAATGAAAGAAATGAAAAGAAACATATTTCAAAACCAAACTTCATTAATGTATCTTCTCAGTTCTCGTAGATTCATCTTCCTATTTCCATAAAAAGACATTGACATATTATTGCAAATGTTGGTTGACTCTTCCATTCAAAAACCTGTTTTACATTTTATTTACACTGGACTCAATAAGATCTTACATGGATTCTGTGACTAGGTAAGAAGAATAAATGAAAGAAGTAGTGTAAATATTGATGACCCCTCATTCTCACCACTTATTCTCTTTTTCTGAGACATCATTAAAGAATGCCTTCTGCCAACATGTAATTTTATGTATAAAACTCAGAGGATAAAAAGTTAATGTAGGAATCAGACTCACTGACCATATGAATTGAGAAAAATTCAATGGAATTCCCAAGAATATTATCTCAAAATGATACATCAAAGACAATCATGGAGAAGGTCAAATTTAAAAGTTATGTGAGAGTTGGGCTGTGAAGGAAGCCGAGTGCCAAATAATTGATGCTTTTGAACTGTGGTATTGGAGAAGACTCTTGAGAGTCCCTTGGACTGCAAGGAGATTCAACCAGTCCATCCTAAAGGAGATCAGTCCTGGGTGTTCATTGGAAGGACTTATGCTGAAGCTGAAACTCCAATACTTTGGCCACCTCATGAGAAGAGTTGACTCATTGGAAAAGACCCTGATACTGGGAGGGATTGGGGGGCAGGAGGAGAAGGGGACGACAGAGGATGAGATGGCTGGATAGCATCACTGACTCGATGAACGCGAGTCTGAGTGAACTCCAGAAGTTGGTGATGGACAGGGAGGCCTGGCATGCTGTGATTCATGGGGTCACAAAGAGTCGGACATGACTGAATGAGTGAACTGAACTGAACTGAGGGTAAATTAAAAAGCAATTAAATAATATAAAGTTTTTAAATAATGTTAAGACAATTCTAGCCTAGAGTCTTATAGTCTCATTTGATGAGGTGATCTAGGAACTCATTAATTAAATAGAATTTGCTCTATGATTATAAGGAAATTTCACTAATAATGAAATAGTTATTTTAAATATCAAAATCTTTTCTTTATTGAGTACTTAATATGATACAGACATCATTTTTATCAAAATAGAGATAGCAATATAGATATAAAAGAATGACTACTGCTTAGAAATATTTCATTTTCACGTGCGGAGAAATAATATTCTTTTTCAAAGGGTTAAATCACAATTTGATTGTAATATTTCAATATTACAGCTTGGTAAATAACCAAAATAAAAACAAAAAATAATATTCAACTTAATCAAATAACTAGATGTAAAGTGCAAGACTAGGGCTTTATTCATAGATAAGCCAGTAAAGAATCTGCCTTAAATTCAGGAGATCTGGACTCAATTCCTGGGTCAGGAAGATCCCCTAGAGAAGGCAATGGCAACCCACTCCAGTATTCTTGCCTGGAGAATCCCATGGACAGAGGAGCCTTTCAGGATACAGTCCATGGGGTCGCAAGAGTGGGACAAAACTTAGCGACTAAATCACCAAAATTTAAGACTACTACTACTGCTAAGTCGCTTCAGTCATGTCCGACTCTGTACGACCCCATAGACGGCAGCCCACCAGGCTCCCCCGTCCCTGGGATTCTCCAGGCAAGAACACTGGAGTGGGTTGCCATTTCCTTCTCCAGTTTCCCTTTAAAATTGGAGGAAGTTACAGTTCAGTACACACAGGCAAAGTCGTATCTGACTCCTTGTGACCCCATGGACTGTCGCCCACCAGGCTCCTCTGTCCATGGAATTCTCTAGGCAAGAATACTGGAGTAGCTTGCCATTCTCTTCTCCAAGTATAAGACTAGGATTTAGCATCTTTCTCTTTCTATAAACGTGAGTTCTGGTTGCAAGATATGGAAGTAGAAATTTTGGGCATCAAGAAAAAAGGCTGGGTTATCTTTTAGTTCAGTTCAGTTCAGTCGCTCAGTTGTGTCCGACTCTTGGCAACCCCATGAATCGCAGCATGCCAGGCCTCCCTGTTCATTCATTACCATCTCTCAGAGTTCACTCAGACTTTGGGAGAGTCATAAACTAGTCTTGTGAATATAGTATAAGAAGTTTGAACTTTAAAAGTAGTGTGTGTGTTAGTCACTCAGTCGTGTCTGACTCTTTGCAGCCCTATGGACTATAGCCATCAGGCTTCTCTGTCTATGGGATTCTCCAGGCAAAAATACTGGAGCAGGGGTGCCATTCCCTTTTGCAGGGGATTTTTCTGACCCTGGGATCAAACCCAGGTCTCCTGCATCACAGGCAGATTTTTACCATCTGAGCTACCTAGGAAGCCTGAGAGGAGCTGTCAAAAGTCTTTGATCAAGGAATTGATAGAATAACTTGTGCCAGGATGATAAAATTTTAAGTAAGTTGTGACACTTCCTAGAGTCAATAATATTATCTGATAAGTGCTGTAAATACTACTTCATTTAGGTGATAGGCATAGATTATATTCAAGAAAGAGGTGAATATAAGATAAATTAGGAGGATATGGGAAGAGAAATTATTTCTGTTTTTATTCATTCAAAAGTAAGAATTAAATTAGTAATACTTTCATTGTTAGTATGGCTATTTTGACATTCAGTTCAGTTCAGTTCAGTTGCTCAGTCGTGTCTGACTCTTTGTGACCCCAAGAATCACAGCTCGCCAGGCCTCCCTGTCCATCACCAACACCCGGAGTTCACTCAGACTCATGTCCATCGAGTTGGTGATGCCATCCAGCCGTCTCATCCTTTGTTGTCCCCTTCTCCTCCTGCCCCCAATCCCTCCCAGCATCAGGGTCTTTTCCAATGAGTCAATACTTCACATGATATAGCCAAAGTATTGGAGTTTCAGTTTCAGCATTAGTCCTTCCAATGAACACCCAGGACTGATCTCCTTTAGAATGGACTGGTTGGATCTCCTTTCAGTCCAAGGGACTCTCAAGAGTCTTCTCCAACACCACAGTTCAAAAACATCAATTATTTGGCACTCAGCTTTCTTCATAGTCCAACTCTCACATCCATACATGACCCCTGGAAAAACCATAGCCTTGACTAGGTGAACCTTTGTTGGCAAAGTAATGTCTCTGCTTTTGAATATGCTATCTAGGTTGGTCATAACTTTCCTTCCAAGGAGTAAGAGTCTTTTAATTTCATGGCTGCAGTCACCATCTGCAGTGATTTTGGAGACCAAAAAACAAAATCTGACACTGTTTCCACAGTTTCCCCATCTATTTGTCATGAAGTGATGGGACCAGATGCCATGATCTTCGTTTTCTGAATGTTGAGCTTTAAGCCAACTTTTTCACTCTCCACTTTCACTTTCATCAAGAGGCTTTTTAGTTCCTCTTCATTTTCTGCCATTAGGGTGGTGTCATCTGCATGTCTGAGGTTATTGATATTTCTCCCAGCAATCTTGATTCCAGCTTGTGCTTCTTCCAGTCCAGTGTTTCTCATGATGTACTCTGCATAATAGTTAAATAAGCAGGGTGACAATATACAGTCTTGATGTACTCCTTTTCCTGTTTGGAACCAGTCTGTTGTTTTGACATTATTTTGACATTAATTTCAACATAAAAGAAGGTAATGTATGTTAATGCAATTTGAGTACTTTAAAAGAATTATCAATAACAAGCTATAAAATTAAGTCAGTGTAAACATCAGTCAATGTGAACAATTATACAGTGGAAGTGACAAATAGATTCAAGGGATTAGATCTGATAGACCGAGTACCTTAAAACTATGGATGGGGGTTCATGACATTGTACTGGAGGCAGGAATCAAGACCATTTCCTAGAAAAAGAAATGCAAATAGGCAAAATGGTTGTCTGAGGTGGTCTTACAGATAGCTGTGAAAAGAAGAGAAAAGAAAGGCAAAGGAGAAAAGGAAAGATAAACACATTTGAATGCAGAGTTCCAAAGAATAGCAAGAGATTAGAAAGCCTTCAGTCAGTTCAGTTCAGTTCAGTCACTCAGTCGTGTCCGATTCTTTGGGACCCCATGAATGACAGCACGCCAGTCCTCCCTGTCCATCACCAACTCCTGGAGTTCACCCAAACTCATGTCCATCGAGTCTGTAATGCCATCCAACCATTTCATCCTCTATCGTCCCTTTCTCCTCCTGCCCCCAATACTTCCCAGCATCAGGGTCTTTTCCAATGAGTCAACTTTTTGCATGACCTGGCCAAAGTGTTGGAGTTTCAGCTTCAACATCAGTCCTTCCAATGAACACCCAGGACTGATCTCCTTTAGGATGGACTGATTGGATCTCCTTGCAGTCCAAAGCACTCTCAAGAGTCTTCTCCAACACCACAGTTCAAAACCATCAATTCTTCAGCGCTCAGCTTTCTTCATAGTCCAACTCTCACATCCATACATGAGCACTGGAAAAACCATAGTCATGACTAGATCAACCTTTGTTGGCAAAGCAATGTCTCTGCTTTTTAATTTGCTATCTAGGTTGGTCATAGCTTTTCTTCCAAGGAGTAAATGTCTTTTAATTTCATGGCTGCAATCACCATCTGCAGTGATTTTGGAGCCTCCAAAAATAAAGTCTGCCATTGTTTCCACTATTTCCCCATCTATTTGTCATGAAGTGATGGGACCAGATGCCATGGTCTTAGTTTCCTGAATGTCGAGCTTTAAGCCAACTTTTCACTCTCCTCTTTCACTTACTCAGTGTTTAATGCAAAGAAATAGAGGAAAACAATAGAATGAGAAAGACTGGAGATCTCTTCAAGAAAATTAGAGATACCAAGGGAACATTCCATGCAAAGATGGGCACAATAAAGTACAGACATGGTATGGACATAACAGAAGCAAAAAATATTAAGATGAGGTGGCAAGAATACACAGAAGAACAAGAGAAAAAAGATCTTCATGACCCACATAACCACGACGTTGTGATCACTCATTTAGAGCCAGACATCCTGGAATGCAAAATCAAGTGGGGCTTAGGAAGCATGACCAACCTATTACCAACCTAGACAGTGTATTAAAAAGCAGAGACATTACTTTACCAACAAAGGTCCATCTAGTCAAAGCTATGGTTTTTTCCAGTAGTCATGTATGGATGTGAGAGTTGGACTATAAGGAAAGCTAAGCACCAAAGAATTGATGCTTTTGAACAGTGTGGTGTTGGAGAAGACTCTTGAGATTCCCTTGGGTTGCAAGAAGGTCCAACTAGTCAATCCAAAATGAAATCAATCCTGAATATTCTTTGGAAGGACTGATGCTGAAGCTGAATCTCCAATATTTTGGCAACCTGATGCAAAGAACTGACTCATTAGAAAAGATACTGATGCTGGGAAAGATTGAAGGCAGAAGGAGAAGGGGAGGACATAAAATGAGATGCTTGGATGGCATCACTGACTTGATGGACATGAGTTTGAGTAATCTCCATGAGTTGGTGATGGACAGGGAAGCCTGGTGTGCTGCAATCCATGGGGTTGCAAAGAGTCGGCCTTGACTGAGCTATAGAACTGAACTGAAGCATCAAGAGAGTGCTTCCCAGGTGGCACAGTGTAAAGACTCTTCCTGCCAATTCAGGAGACACAAGAGACCTGGGCTCAATCTTTGGGTCAGGAAGATAGTATGGAATAGAAAATAGCAACCACCTGAAGTATTCTTGCCTGGACAATCCCATGGATGTAGCAGCAGACCATGGGGTCATAAAGAGCCAGATGCAGAGTGACCAAGCACACAGAGACACACACACACACACAAGCATCAGGAGTGTGATTACCTTTGAGAGATTGGTAATGACTTGAGGGATTTTCAGGCTTCCCTTGTAGCTCAGCTGGTAAAGACTGCCTGCAATGTGGGAGACCTGGGTTTGATCCCTGGGTTAGGAAGATTCCTGGAGAAGAGAAAGGCTACCCACTCCAGTATTCTGGCCTGGAGAATTACATAGACTACGGTCCAGGGGGTTGCAAAGAGTCAGACATGACTGAGTGACTTATACTTTCACTTTTGAGGGGTTAACAGAGGAATAGTGAGTTGTTGATACTGATGTTTCTTTAACTTGGTACTTACTGATAGGGTGATATATGGCATAAAGATCAAAGATGTAAATAATTAGAACCTCAGAAACAGAAGAAAATTAAATGGAGAAAATATATGTAAAGAGTTATGCCTGCAAATTTTTTAGGATTGATGGAAGATATCCAGAAACAGATTTGAAGCACTGCATTTATAAAAGCACAAAAAGAGAATGTAGATGAAACCAATCTAAGTATATTATGATCAATCTTAGAGATAAATCTTAGATGTAAATAAAAAGCATATTATTTTCAAAAGAAGATCATTGATACTAATAACTCAGATAAACAGCAACAATGGAAGGCAGAAAAGAAATCATATTTACAAATTATTAAAAATAATTATCACTGTTCAGAAAAAAAATTACATATGAGGCCTGAGACCACTATGCATAGAAAGGCCTACCTCTAACATTCGCCCTTGGGTGGCATTTTGAAATATGGATTTAGGATGTTCCTCATAAGCAGTTAACTGCAAAGAGTGGTTTCAGTTCAGTTCAGTTCAGTCGCTCACTCGTGTCCGACTCTTTGCGACCCCATGAATCGCAGCACACCAGGTCTCCCTGTTCATTACCATCTCTCGGAGTTCACTCAGACTCACGTCCATCGAGTCCGTGATGCCATCCAGCCATCTCATCCTCGGTCGTCCCCTTCTCCTCCTGCCCCCAATCCCTCCCACCCTCAGAGTCTTTTCCAATGTGTCAACTCTTCGCATGAGGTGGCCAAAGTGCTGGAGTTTCAGCTATAGCATCATTTCTTCCAAAGAAATCCCAGGGTTGATCTCCTTCAGAATGGACTGGTTGGATCTCCTTGCAGTCCAAGGGACTCTCAAGAGTCTTCTCCAACACCACAGTTCAAAAGCATCAATTCTTCAGTGCTCAGCCTTCTTCACAGTCCAACTCTCACATCCATACATGACCACTGGAAAAACCATACTATGCCTAAATTTTTAATGAAAATAATATGGTTTATGTTGAACACCTGCTTTCCTTCCGGGAGCCTGGAATTTTAGTATGTTCAAGGCAGCAGGTGCCAAAGTAACCAGTCCTAATAAAAACCATCGGTACTAAGTTCCTATCAGCTTCCCTGGGCAGGTGTATCATACACACATTGCTGTTTGTAAGGGAAATAGTGTGCTCTGCGTTAATCTTCAGGATGGATAGAGCACAAGGAAGCTTGCACATAGATTTCTCTACATTCTGTCTTTATCATTCTCTCTTATTATCTATGTACATGGGCTTACTAGGTCACTGTGATAAATCTTGCCATGAGTAAACTATGTGCTTAATCAGCTGATTATTTCCAGTGAATTTGCAATCTAGTGAGGGTGGCCTTGGGGGANATAGAGCACAAGGAAGCTTGCACATAGATTTCTCTACATTCTGTCTTTATCATTCTCTCTTATTATCTATGTACATGGGCTTACTAGGTCACTGTGATAAATCTTGCCATGAGTAAACTATGTGCTTAATCAGCTGATTATTTCCAGTGAATTTGCAATCTAGTGAGGGTGGCCTTGGGGGAAATGACAACCAAGAATTCTACACTTACTGAAATAATTTGTCAAAATAAAAGCCAAATAACGAAGACAAACAAAAAAAAAATAATCACTAAGAGAACATCATTAAAGAAATATTGAAAAGTGTTTTGGCAAAAATGAAATGATCTCATATAACTGAAAAAAAATTGAAAAGATGAATATGCAATTGGATTCAATAAATAAATTAACTCTGAGGAGGTGAGGTGATGAAACCAATATTGAGCATACAAACATTGGCTATATGCAATAAGAGTGAAATATGTATTTAGACACATAAATATATGTAGTAGGATTTATGTAAACATAAAACTCAACATTCAGAAAACGAAGATCTTAGCATCTGGTTCCGTCACGTCATGGGAAATAGATGGAGAAACAGTGGAAACAGTGTCAGACTTTATTTTTTGGGGCTCCAAAATCACTGCNATCATGGCATCTGGTCCCATCACTTCATGGGAAATAGATGGGGAAACAGTGGAAGCAGTGTCAGACTTTATTTTTTGGGGCTCCAAAATCACTGCTGGTGGTGACTGCAGCCATGAAATTAAAAGACGCTTACTCTTTGGAAGAAAAGTTATGACCAACCTAGATAGTATATTCAAAAGCAGAGACATTACTTTGCCAACAAAGGTCCGTCTAGTCAAGGCTATGGTTTTTCCAGTGGTCATGTATGGATGTGAGAGTTGGACTGTGAAGAAAGCTGAGCGCCAAAAAATTGATGCTTTTGAACTGTGGTGTTGGAGAAGACTCTTGAGAGTCCCTTGGACTGCAAGGAGATCCAACCAGTCCATTCTGAAGGAGATCAACCCTGGGATTTCTTTGGAAGGAATGATGTTGAAGCTGAAACTCCAGTACTTTGGCCACCTCATGCGAAGAGTTGACTCATTGGAGAAGACTCTGATGCTGGGAGGGATTGGGGGCAGGAGGAAAAGGGGATAACGGAGGATGAGATGGCTGGATGGCATCACGGACTCAATGGATGTGAGACTGAGTGAACTCCGGGAGATGGTGATGAACAGGGAGGCCTGGCGTGCTGTGATTGATGGGGTCACAAAGAGTCGAACAGGACTGAGCGACTGAACTGAACTGAGGATTGGATTTTATATAGCTCTATAAAGGAGTTAGGGAGAAAATTAGGACATCATCATGTGTGCTAAGTCACTTCAGAAGGATCCAACTCTTTGCAACCCTAACGACACTTTGCAACCCTCTAGGCACCTCTGTCCATAGGATTCTCTAGGCAAGTATATTGGAGTGGGTTGCCATGCCCTTCTCCAGGGAATCTTCCCAACCCCAGGGATTGAACTTGGGTCTCTTAGGTCTCTTGCATTGGCAGGCTGTTTCTTTATCAGTAGTGTCACCTGGGAAGCCCTAGGACTTCATATTTGGAGTTAATTATGAAAATTTTTTTTTTAAGAAAGATTAGATAATGGGCTATTATGTGAGCTATTAGGCTTTCCTTTGCTGAAATTTTGCCATGTTTAGCTTTGCCAGCTGTTAGGGAGATTTTAGAAGGCACTGCTTTTTCAGGTGGATGGTTTTGTTTGAAAATAATTAACCTGGATTAGATTGTCTGTTTCCTGTAGTTTCTTGTTTTAAGGCAGACCCAAAAGCCTGAAAGTCAAGCATGTAGATACATTCATTATCAAGAGTAGGGTAAGTCCCATGAGGAGATACTGCCACTTTGCTCTAAAAATACTTTTGGTAAAATGGTAGATCATTTAATTAAACCTGTTGTTTGAAGTAGTAAATAGAGCCTCAAAACCACCTCATGTTTTTAAAGATATTTAAAAGTATTTATACTCTTAAATCATTATACATATGCTTATAAAGTATACAAATCTTAAGTTTACAGTCTGTAACTACCTCTTAGATCAAGGTACAGAGTATTTTCAGCATTCTAATGATTCCTTCATGCTTCTTTTCCACCTAAGCCTTTTATTAAGTAGTTTAGACTGTCTAAGATATTTTCATTCAATTATTTTTCCTTTTTTCCCCACTATTTTTTATTTTGTTGATTTGTAGTTTCTGTCATCTCACCTGTTGTGTTAAGCTTTCTTAATTTCCTTTCCTTGTTTCTGTAACCTTTTGCAAATGTCTGTTTACTTTTTCTGATTTTACTAGTTTTTCATTTTTACTAATTTTTCATTTACTAATTTCCTGTTACATAACAAAACTTAGTTTATAAAGAGATAATATTATGTATTACCACAATCACAGCCTCTGGAATCTGAATGTTGGTCACAGTTTTAGCTGTTAACAGCTGTGTGAGTCACATTGCTTTGGTATCCTCGTGTGTATAATGGGGATTAATAATAGTGCCGACCTTACTAAGTGGTGAGAATTAAATGGGTTAATTCAGAAGACGCACTAGTGCCATAACAAGCGTTCAGTGAAAGCTGTCTGTCAGTTTCAAAGCTAATTTCAGAACCTGTTTCCCTAGCTCTGCCTAGTTAAACACAAAAATGGTTGTTACAGAAGTGTATTTTACTTTTCTTGTTAAATGTTTTTCAACCATTGTCATTGGTGTTTCACTAGTACAGGTTTTATTTACAGGTCATCCATAAATAGAAGTACTTGTTTAAACACAGTTGTCATGATTTTCTAATGTTTTCAGGTATAAAAAACTCAGCACTTAGAATTTGGATTTTTAGGATTTCATATGGAAACATTCAAGGGGTTCCTAGGGGCTCAGTGGTAAAGAATCTGCCTGCCAGTGAAGGAGACACAGAAGACTCAGGTTCAATCCCTGGGTCAAGGAGGATCCCCTGGAGGAGATCTTCCCACTTCAATATTATTTCCAGAAGAATCTCATGGACAGAGGAGCCTGGTGAGGTACAGTCTGTGGCATCGCAGAGAGTCAGATGCGACTGAACACGAACACATGGAAATGCTTCAAGGTTCTGTTTCTGTTAGATGAACTGAGTGTCTAATGACTGCCCACCGTTCAAGATTCTGTGCTTGATTCTTCTGCGGATACACGTCATGATCTTTACACTTAAGCCACATTTTCAACATTTCCCTAGTTCTTTTATTTTTTTCAGACGTTTTGTCAATTGGCCTGGTCCCATGGTGAACCAATTCAGAGTGCTGAATAACTGAAAAATAACTGAAGTTATTCAGTCTTCACTGTTTATCAGTTGCAGTAGACTGGTAATTGGTGTCTAGACAGCTTCATTAAAACAGCATTTATTTTTCTCTGGGGAAAGAACAGGTATTTTATGTAATGACCAAATTGATCACAATTTTAAACTTCAAACTCCATTTAGCAATGTAATAAAGTTGGGCGAGCTAGTGATAGCCCTAGTAAAATGTCATTTTTTTGCTCATCTTTGATGAGTAATGTGACCAGCAGTAAGTTAGAAGTCTTGGGGAAGGAATATTCCACATACTTTTTTTGTCACAATAGACAAGACTTAAACACAGAAATCTAATATCATCTGTTTGGGCTTCCTGATCATTCCCTGTTCCTGTCCCATCCAGCTTGGCAGGTGACAACAGACTGGCTAGGGTAAGGCTTATTTGCTGGGTAGGAGCTAAATCTTTACATAAAGTAGAGCAAATATGGGCCCAGCTGGTAAAGTGAGCAAGCAGGATGATGTTATAGGACATATTAGAAGTTAAAGAGCATTGTATGTTCCATGATTTATGAATGTAAACCCTGCTTCTCTCTTGAGGTCGTATAGTACAGTGCTCACTTGTAATATTCTCTATAGGCCCTGTAGTATTCTCTCCCAGCTAATGCCTGTACTTTGGGCCTTCCCTAGTGACTCAGACAGTAGAGTCTGTCTGCAATGGGGGAGTTTGATTTGATCCCTGGTTTGGGATGATCCCTGGTTTGGGAAGATCCCCTGAAGAAGGAAATGGCAACCCATTCCAGTATTCTTGCATGGAAAATCCCATGGAACAAGGAGTCTGGTAGGCTACAGTTCATGGGTTGCAAAAAGTCAGACATGACTGAGCCACTGATGCTGGATAGTAGGCCCTGAATGTTTTGAAATACTTTAACCAAAAGTTTTGTGTTTTTACTATTTTACATATTTTTTGTAATGGTCAAATCAGGTCATTTTATTTAGTTCTCAGAGATTTATGGAAACTATTTGATTTACATAGTTTTCAAGTGGCTTGTCAATCTAATTTTTGAGGATATTTTTAGTTTTACAGATTTAATGTTTTAATATATCTTACAAATATAAATCACCAAGGGTGTTCTGTGTAAAAGTAAAATGTTTATTAAAACAAACATTCAAGAGTATATGCTAGGCAAGTTATTTGGTTTATTAAATTCTAGCAGAAACATTAAATTTTACATAAATGTTACTCTAACCTTTTCAATTAAGTGTTTTAAATGTAGTTTTTCCCTTTATATTTTGGACCATATTTTTAAAAAGGAAAATTTTCTGTCATCCCACCGTGAGGAAATAAGATGATGATACAGTTCTGATTTTGGGAATGGGATATTAGAGATTGAAGCCTGTGGTATGATGAGTATTAACAAACTCACTGTGTTAGAGGAGAATTTTAGTCCTGGTGGAGGCTCACCAAGGACTGTGATGATTGAAAGGGACAAGGCTTGGTGCTGTTGTTAAGGTCTAGACTGTAAAAAGAATAGTAATCAGTATTGTGATGTTTCCTTCATCATTATTTTACAGTCATATTTGAATAAATGTGTTAAAATCCAATGGGTGATTAATCCACATTTCTTGAATTAAATGTAGAAAAGATTTACATAGGAGATTGGATTTAGTGGAACGGTCAGTCTTCTTGGATTACTTCTAATACTCTGGTACAAATGTTGATGAAAGGATATAAAACTAAATAAAATGTAACATGAGTATTTACCAATATTCTCTAAACATTGTGGACTCATTTACCATGTGGACCAAGGGAGACCACAGGCTTTCTTTTCCTACTGTAAGTTACACTGGCATTACATGCTTTTGAACATTTTTTATTGATATATAGAAGTTGTGTTTTTAACTGCATGATCCCCTCAGATAAGTGTAAATCATTGCTTGTCCTGCTTGTTGAGTAACAGAGTTTTCATGGCCTGCAAAAAGTAAATCTGACAAGGCGAATCAGATTGTAACGCATGTAGCACACGGATAGACGGCAGTGGTGGTGAAAGTGTTTCTTCTCAATCAGAATGCCTACACAGTGCACGTTCCTAAGGAATGACGTGCTTTTGCAGGCAGCGACTTCCATGTTTGAGACCTCAAGACTGAAGTTCCTGGCATGTCTTCTTTGGCCAGGGAGGACACAGTAGACACCTGGGGAGCTGCATGCACTCACCTCTGTCCCCAACCCTAGACATGATAATCTTCCAGTTTTATCTGGAAAGTAAGTAATGGGTGATTTTTTTGTTTGTTTCGGTATATATGGCTTTTTTTTTGAAAAGCAAATTTTATAGTGGACAAATTAAAAGATATTTTCTGTGTTTTTCTTTGGTCCAGAAACTTCTTTTTTATTATTATTATCCTCAGGTTCTTCAAGACTTAATAGTTTTTAAGCATGCAGTTATGAATAGGTTAACTTTAAAATATTTTTTGACAATCCTCATTTTAGTGTCAGTAGTAGATTTATTTCTGTTATAGAAACTTGTTTGTTCTAAGTTGGCAGATTAATTTTTACG
Organism: Cephalophus harveyi; assembly: GCA_006410635.1. Lineage (NCBI taxonomy): Eukaryota > Metazoa > Chordata > Mammalia > Artiodactyla > Bovidae > Cephalophus > Cephalophus harveyi. Next base: position 229,669 of record SJYT01038486.1, on the reverse strand, counting down.
AAAATAACATTCAGCTGCGAAGTGAGAATTTTTCACACATTTAAAAAAATCTTTCAGTGAGAAAGTACATATTAAAATCTTCATTTTCTTCTCATAGCTAATCTATTATCCAGGTTTCTCCAGTAGTTATGATGAGCACTGTTGTTTAAAAAAAAGCAAGCAAGAAGTATTTTCTTTTACCTTTTCCTATATACCTTTGGTTTTATTATTGGTGTGTATTTCCATGGGATCTTTAGTTTTAAACTACTTTTGAATCTGGATGAACCCAGACACTTGCGTATGCCTCCACTTGAAAAGACTCTTGATAAACTGCTCATTCTCCTAATCAGCTTGGCTAGACTGGTTTCTTCTATGCCTTCTCAGTATGACTAGCAGTAATGCTTTTTATCTGAATTCTTCAACACATTTTAGCATGGTTTTGACATTAAAAGCACAATGGAAGAAATCTTACACCAAAATCATCCAAAGTGGACTTCCTTATGAATAATGAAATGAGTATTAATACTCATGTTTTAGAGTGTTTAATACCCATGTTTTGGAATCATTTTGTAACCCTAGAAGACTTAGTCTGTTTTTATTCTGCAATTAGTATTGACAAGTATACTTGCAGTCAGAGACCACCAGAAACATACCTGTAGTTTAACAAGTTTATTTATTACTCGTCACAGCAAAGAACATAGGCCTTAGGGAATTTGAGGTGTCTTAGTAAGAGGATCTTATAAAGATTATATTATAGCTTTGGACTGGATCATTGGGACGAGGGTTTAAGGACGTGAAGGTTGTCATTCTTTTAGCATAAGAGGGATGTTTGGTATTTTGTGGTTTGTGCAGGACCTTATTTTTGTCTTACCTTATCATGATCTCAGAATGACTTAATTTAATAGATATTTAGTGAGATTGTCCAACAGAACAGAATGGTTTAGTTGTAATTGTCAGATCAGTTTGTAATAACATTGAGGCTTAGTTTTAAGCATCAGATTAGTTCTCAGAGGAAGTGACTGCTCCACCCCCCTGCTCCCCACCCCCCAAAGCTTTTAAGTCCAAGTGGCCTTTGCCAGCTGGGGGAGGCCAAGATTTAATAGCATTGACATATTGAACAAGCTGCGATGATATTGACAGGGATATTTTTATAAAACAGCAACTGGGAAGCTTGCCAGTTTTCAGCTGGTTATAAGTAGTTATAGGTTTCCCCCACTATCCTAAAGTAGGACACAGCTTAGGAACAGATGTACAAGATAAATCGAGACAAAGCATGGATGCTCACGGTTGCAGTGCACAGCTGCCATGGCTTGATGCAGAGATGCTGAGTGTAGTTCCTAAGGAAGGAGCTTGATGGCACCACTTTCGTTGTTCAGGGAGACCACTCTTCTATATTGGCTTTGCTGCAAAACTTGAATGCTTTTGCCTTTTTTGTAAAAGCAAAAATCCTCTTTGGATTTTCCTTCTGTCAGCATTTTTCACAAGTTGAGGGTCTGTTTCTAACCCTGTGTTGCACAAGCCCTATCATGCCGTTTTCCAACAGCATCAGTTTTTAATTAAGGTATGTACACTGTGTGTTTAGGTACACTGCTCTTACACGCTTAATAGACCACAGTGTGTGTGAGCATAAGCATTGGGACACCAGAGGTTCGTGTAGTTTGCTTTATTGTGGTGTTCTAAAATCAAACCCACAACATCTCTGAGGTATGCCTGTACTAAAGTAGGTCTTTCATAAAAGTGAAGCGGTGTAAAGTGAACTTTAGAAAAGCAGGGGATACCTGTAGTGGGTAAAAACATGTTCTTTTTAAGAAATAAGATGAATAAACTTTTATTAATCTCTCTGGGAATCCTAAGGGTTTACTCTACTAAATTTAGCATCTCAGGATTAGCTTTTTGTACTTCAGGAGTTCTTTCTTTACATCTGGGAAGAGTCAACTGTCTGTTTTCTGTATTGTCTGTGTTAGTACATAGCCATATACATCAAAGGGATTTTAAAGGTTTTTAAGACTTAATAACACTGTTTGGAATCTTACAATTAATAATTAAAATAATTGTAAAATTCTTTATGAACTCTCAAGGCAAAAATAAAAGGACCATGTTTTTCGTAACTCCACTCTAGTCATATTCATCGAAGGTAACTGAAAAGAAATTTATATTTATTCCTTTATTCGTTCCTGTTTTCATGAGCAATACAAGTGATAGCTGGAGATTTTTGGTTTAAAAGCATCTATTTTAATATCTTCATATATATTCTAAAGTAAGCACTGCATTATTTTTTTTCCTCTTCCAAGTCTTTTTTTTAATATATTTTTTTATTGAAGGATAATTGCTTTACAGAATTTTATTGTTTTCTGTTAAACATCAATAAGAATCAGCCATAGGTGCACCCATGTCCCCTCTGTCCTGAACCTTGCTCCCATCTCCCTCCCCATACACTTCTAGATTGTTGCAGAGGCCCTGTTTGAGTTCCCTGTAAGCACTGCATTATTCTAGTGCATAAAAAAGTATCACTAATTCATGAGGTAGTTCTTACAGGTTTGTAATTTTAAAAGTGGTAACTTTTTAAAATCAGATATTTTAGAACATCTGCTCATGCAAGTCTAGAGATAATCTTTTTAAAATTTGAAGGTCTTCAGAACAAAATTTGCCTCCTAGGAAACTGCAGAATAGGCTTTTTCTGTTGTATTTTACCTTGAACAATAAACTAAGAGTATTTGCCTTAACACTGAATCTTTTTATCATTTGATAACAGCTGAGTAAGTTTTAATACTGGAAGAGTTAGGTTTGTAATTAAGACTTTATTAAAAGTATAGCGCACATTTGGATAATGTCACATGATAGAATTCAAAACGTTTAGCTCCATTAGATAGGAAAGACACATTGTAGGTAAACTAGTCTCTTCATGTGATATTACTAGGTCTGCCATTGGTGTATAGAATTTTCCTATAGATACAAAGACTATAACCATATTTTGTCATTAAAATCTTCATGCTAGCTTTAAATGTTTATGAGAATCTCAAAAACCTTTAAGAAAGAATTTAGATTGCAAAACTTTTGACATCTTGATGCTTTTAGTAGAGCAGTAGTAGCATAAAAAATATGGTTGATTTGGACCAAACTAAGGATGATAACTTTTCAATATAAGGTTTTTTCTTAAAGATCATAAAACATAAAAAAATGTATTTTAAAAAGTGTTTAATTATGGTTTTAAACACTCCATAATGAACAATTATTTAGATTTTATTTAATAAGTGCAATGTTTTTGCATGGGAAAGAGTATTCAGAGTTATCCCAGATTTCAAGATTGATAGGGAACTTACTATGGTACCATTTGTAATCTGTGTGTAAGTTACATGTAGATGCCAGAATATATCTCCTTATAATTTAGGCACAAAGGTTTATGATATGTTTCTTGATTTAAAGTAACCTTGATTTAAAGGTTTTATAATTTATCTGGGCAGCATCCCACTTTCATGATCCCCACAAAATTGACTCTTCTGTTATTTGCTGTAACCAGTAGGTTTACATTTATGTTTTCTTTGTAGCTATCCACTTACCAGAAGTACCAGAATAGTACAAGTACACTATGTCTTTTCATAGTCAATGATGTGTGCAAATCTTATTTGTAATGTCATTTTTTTCTATAAAAAAACAGAGGGGTAAATTCTCTGCTTTGTATATTGTTACCTTTAAAATATAGGAGAATATAGTGTAATTGCTATTTCCAGTGGTTAAGGGACAAGGAAGAAGAAATCATTAATGTTACTGAACCTCCTCCTAGCTGTTCCACAATCCTGGGTACAGTTAACAGTTTCTACGTGGGCAGTCTTTGTTTTTCCTCCAGAGTGCCTTAAACATCACTCACTTGAGAGCAGCAGGTCTGGCTTTGAATCCCAGCTCCGCTACTGGGCAAATCAGTCTCTTCTGGATGCGTTTCCTCCTCTGTAAAGTGGGGCTGATGATACCTACCTCACAGGGTTGTTGTGAGGGTCCCAAAAGTACACAGAAGGCACTTCTCATGTTGTAGGCTTGAAGCAAATGTTTGTTGCTTAAATCATATATGTGCTAGGAAAGATGGAGAAAGCATGGTGGATATAAAGAACGTAACATTTAAGTTAATTTGATTTAAGAGGAGGTTGAAATTGATTAGGAAAGATATTATAAAGGGTTTATTTATGAGGCGATTACTAGATCAAGAGTTGGGATGGATTATATAAGATCATCCTATTTCGGTAGTGATTCTTAGGTTTAGAAGTGTCATTGATAAAATTAATTGTATTGTAAGCCATATTTAAATAAATAATAACATTCTACTGAAATGGAAGTATGACTTATTTTTTGAAGCTTTGTTTATATAAGTGCTCATACTTTATTTCCACTGTCATCTTAGAACCACAGCACTACCTTAAGGCAGTTGTTCACTTCCATTATTCCCCATGCACTGTCTCCAAAATTCTGTTCTTTTCCTTTTTTTGGTTGCTTGTTTGGCTTTTGAATAGATACTATATTTGAATCTTTGCTGAGAATCACTAGGCTTCCCTGGTAGCTCAGCTGATAAAGAATCCTCTTGTAATGCAGGAGACGCCGGTTCGATTTCCTGTGTCAGAAAGATCCTTGGAAAAGGGATAGGCTACCCACCCACTCTGGTATTCTTGGGCTTCTCTGGTGGCTCAGCTGGTAAAGAATTCTGCAATGTGGGAGACCTGGGTTTGATCCCTGGGTTGGGAAGATCTCCTGAAGAAGGGACCAGCTACCCACTCCAGTATTCTGGCCTAGAGAATTCCATGGACTCTATAGTCCATGGGGTTGCAGAGAGTCAGACACAAATCACTAGCTGGTTTTTTGAGTTCTGGTTAGGTAAATTTATACTTGGTGAATATATAAAATATACTGAGATATTCCATAGATACAGCAGAATATTCTTTCCCAACGTTATTACTACTAGGTTTATAATAATCTTGAAAAAATATAAAGGCCAAAAAAATGATACATCTCTGTGGTGTGAGTTATTTGAGCATTTTAAATAGACGTTTTACTTTAGATCGAAATCACATTCTCCAGTTTTAGAGATAATTATAATAACGATCAGTGTGGTCACATTATAAGTCCTTACTCTGTTTTTCTTCAGTCTTTGATTTTCTCCTTTTATTTTTGCCTTTTCTGAAAATTAGTAAATGAAAAATCATTCTTCAAGCACAGTAAGGCTGAGAAACCTTCACTCTGCCACATTACTTTTATTTGTGTTTGGTGTGATGGCTGAAGATGAGAATTAAATACCGGAAGCTGAGAACTGCGTGGCCCCACACTGCTCACTATCACACTGGTCCCACAGACAGGCAGTGTTGCTGCAAATAACCTGGCTGACCTACGTTTTCTCTCTGGGAAACACTGATGACACAACTTAGTGTGGTTGACTGGCAAAGAAATCCATAAACTGTGGTTATGCATATACACAAATGTGTCCAAAATACAGTCAAGAGACTGGAGCCCACTGTCAGTAGTTACCTTTTAAGAGGTGTCGGTCACTAGTTAAAATGGGTTTATGTTGACTTTTCCACATCTTGTCCTGTCACCAGAAAGATTACAAATGTTGAATACAAATTCAGGCTGACTTCATAACACTTACTGAACCTACATGTGGATATTATTTGGAACCTTGGCTTTGTTAGCAGCACCATTCCCTAACCAACCAGGCTGAAGACAACATGCAACATTACGATGCATTTTTTTCCATCAGTCATTCACGGCAACAAGTATATTCTGTGTAACACATGGAGGTGAGCTTTGGAGAGAATTGTAAAGTCTGGATTTACACATTCCCACCCTGTGCCACATGGAAAGCTGAGATCTATGATACATCAGTGTTGGGGGAAGGGAGGGGTGGAAAGGTAAGGAAAGAATTGGGTGGGATTAATTTTGAAACTTTTCTTTAGAATTTTCTACCTTTTACAAAGGTAATAAAGGTTCATAAAAAATTCAAGCACTTAGAAGTAAAAAGTCATTGTCTTCCCCCTCCTCGAGAGGTAATCACTATTTCATTCATAGTTTGGTGTGAATGTTTCTGCAACTCTTATGCATCTATAAAAAGACATTGAAGAAGACCTACTAAAATGAGATTATACTACATGTATTGTTTGGCTATTGCTTTCCTCACAACACAGTATATCATGATCATCTTTTCATATTGTTACTATTCCAGTCTTCTCAGGTAACTGCTCTATAACATTTCATAGCATGTATCTATCATAGCTTATTTCACCATTATCATTGACAGACATTTAGGAATTGCAACAAGTTTTCACATAGTTGTGCACCAAGCTTTCTATACCTTGTTCCCACTTATGTAACTTTTCCTTTATGATAGAATCCTAACAGTAAACTTAACGGATCAGAGTATGAAAATTCAAACTTTCTTTTGAAAGATACTTCTGAGATTCCTCACCATCTTGGAGTCATTAATGATTAAGAATGTTATTATGGTCCAGCCAAAAATTACAGATTCTGTATGCTTAACATTTTAGAAAATTTCTACCATTTAAAAATGTAATTTTGTTTTATTTATGTTTATTTTGGGAGTTCTTTTTTACTGTGCCTCGAGACAAGTGGTTTCTTAATTCGTTCCCTGACCAAGGATAAAACTCACTTGCCCTGTAGTGCAAACTCAGAATCTTAACCAGGGGACTACCAGGGAAATTCCTAACCTTATTTTAAAAATTTATAAATAAAATGCACATGTAAAATTTTCTCCAGCACCATAGGGGGATGGAATTTGGATAGTCCTTTTAAACTGTTTATTCCTGTGGTTACCATCAGAATTTAAAACAATGCATTTCTTGGTATATCTATCTGCCTGACACAGTACCTGTTTGCTTCCTATCATGAAAGGTGAGGAATTTCAAGTACTGACACCACCAGTCATGCCTTTGTTATGAATAATGGTTGCTTTGATAGTTTCTCGTATAGCTTTAAATGTTCTTAGTTCTTTATTTTGGGGGGCCGTCACCTTTATACAACATTCCTTGACTCACCGTTTTGTTACCTAAGGAAATCTATGCCCTCAATGTCTTTCTACCTTTTTTCTTTTATCTGTCTTTATTTAAAAATAAACACTAAAAAAAAAAAAAACCACTCCCAAGAATTTTTAACCACTGAACATTCTTAAAAAAAGAAACCAATAAGTAGAATTGTGACTATGAATGATCCTACTGATCTCAGAAACAAACTGTGTTATCAGGTTTATAATGATAAACTGTGTAGGCAGTTAAAAGTTGTCCTACTTGAAAGTCAAGATCAAGTGAGAGTCTGTTTTCTTAACCATTGTCTTATAAACTGTTAAAATAATGTCATAATTTAGTTTTTCTTACAATTTCTAATTTCTTTCTTAATGGCACTAAAAGCCTTTATCATAGGACGTTTTTAAATTCTGCGATGACAGTAAATATTTTGTTTTTGAAGATACTTTTCACCTGTTTCTGACTTCTAGCTCTAATTTGGACTGATTGTCTTCTGTGCCTGCAACTGCAGACACACTGGGATTTCTTTGCCTTTCCTTATTAAGTCCACTCCCTGCCTCCCAGTTTAGTTAAAGATGTACTCTGTTCACCACCTTCAAACAGTGCTTGAGAGGTAAATACCAGATTTCTTATGTCTGGAAAGGTCTGTAATTTGCCATCATATTTGACTCATAGTTTGGGTTTCGAATTGTAAATTTGAAATCCTTTTCCCTCAGAATTTTAAAGGCCTCCACTACCTTCTCTCAGTTCTGCTGATGAGAAGTCATATGCTGTTCCAGTTCTCATTATTTTGTATGTAACCTGGCTTTCCCTTCTGAATGTTTTTTAAATCATCTCTCTTTCTCTGTGGACTTTTTTCTTTTTTAATTTAAATTTCATTTATTTCGCTCACTTTGATGTGCAATCTCAAATCTTTATTCCAGTCAAACGGTTTTTGTCTTTATTTGATTATCATTTCCCATTATCTCTGCTGTCTTAGGGATCTCAGTGTTCACCTCTTGGAGCTATCTACCTTGTGTTACCTTTTCTTTCATATTTTCTGTTTGTGTCCTTTGCTGAAAGAATTGGGGGATTTCTTCTGTTTTATCTTCCAGAATACAATCTTCATTCATGCCCAATCTGATACTCAACACTTCTGGTGAAATTTTTATTTTATCCACTGCATGTTTAGTTTCCAAGACCGCCCGTTGGCTCTCTGGACTTTCCATTTTTAATGGTAGTCTGTTTTGTTGCTTATTTAAATGCATGTACCCTTTTAAAACTCTTTGCATGGTAATTGGGGTGTGTGTATATGTGTGTTTAGTTTGATTGGGTCTGTTCTTCCTGTGTTTTCCCTAGAATCACTTAAGTTTGTTTCTTTTTCCGGGTCTTTCTTCCTGTTTGATTTTTCTCAAATGTCCAGTGATCCTTGGTTGGCCAAATATTTAAATGAAAATTTATGTTGGTTAGTATAAGTCACAGTCTTATTTCTTTTGCAGTTGAGTAAGTCGACTTGCCCAAACACTCCTCTGTCCATAGTAGAACTCACTATAGACTCTGTGTGTGCCACACTCATGGGTGTATGTTTGTGGGTAGTGAGCTGAATGGGGAAGAACAATCTTGGCGTAAACAGGCAACTACCACAATTGCCAGATAAGTGTGTTGTGTTCTGAGATGGAGTCCTCAGTTTATATCACTCTTGGTTGGATGGGCCTCCGCTCTTCCCCCTCCCCTTTCCTCCTCCTCTCCTATCTAATCTCCCCTCCCCTTTCTTTTTCACTTCTTTCTTTTTTCCTCTCTCCAGGGTCATAGTGTGGCATTGGCACAAGCTTTGTGCTTTTCTCTCCAACTTTAAGTCCTGTCTGGGATTTCTTCCCAGACTACCTTTTGCTTTGTTTAGAAAGCCATTGTTTGGCTTTAGTTGAATGCAGCTGTTCTATATAAATGGGAAGGCAGGAGGAGAGGCCTGGACAAGTTGCTCTATGGAGAGTTCTGTAATTACTCTCATTATAATATCACAGCCTTTGTCCTGAGCTGTCCTGGAGCCTAGAGCTTTTTTTTTTTTTTTAAAGGCCCCAACAGCTCATTATGTATTACGGGTTTTATTTTCTGCTCTGGTTTATTCATCACTGAACCCATCTATTTTTGGAGCATGTCAACATTTAGGTTGAAGTTTTTTGAAATTTTCATAAAGTTTGTGGTCAGTGACAGTCTTGGAATAAGTACATCTGCTGTAAATTTTTTAAAAGTAATTTAGGAAGGAGCTTGGGTATATAATTTTACTTATTCTATTATCTGTCATCAAACATCTTACCTGTTTTTCTTAGTTAATTAAAATACAGTTTAATAAAGGCAATGATGACTTCAATTTTGTAGGTCTTCCAGTTCTGAGAGAATAATGGCATTAGATCAAGTCTAATACTTAGGTTGGGTATTGGTAATTAGAACTCACGGGTAACTTGAAGACTGAAATTTAGGAAAATCTTAAGAAGTCTGACTTTTGGGAAGTACTTTCAAATGGACCATTTTCTGCTTTCCCATACTCTGTCCATGGTGGTGACAGTTCTTGCTGAACAACTAACTCTACATGGAAATCTGTCCTTTTGGTGAGCTTTTTCCAGGGAGAGATTGGATCAAAATAAGAACTTTTATAATTTGACTATTCAAAATATGTGCTAGGCATGGTGCTAAGTGCTTCATACATTTCATTTCATTCTTGAAACTGCCCCCAATAATTGAGTAATCCATTTTACACATGAAAATATTAAGGTTTCGCAAAGGTTATGTAAGTTGTGTAAGGCCAGAACTGGTAAATGACATCTGAGGTTTAAACAGATGGTTTACTGCAAATCTTTTCACTATTAACCATTTATAGCACATGAACACTAAACTTAGTACCTACATAAATTAAATTATATTTAATATATCCTTGATTCCAAATGAAACTGACACTATTGCACGTGAAGTTGAGAATCTATGATTCACTCTTGACACTGCTCAGAGAGGGAGGCAAAATAAAACATTGATCTGTTGTTTTCCCCAAGAACACTCTTTTGTTTGTTTTTGAACTCTGGGCTTTTCATCATTCATTCAGCAAAGTACAAGAAGATGGCAAATTTTCAGCACCTCCATGAGGAAATCATGGTGTTCTTTATAATGTGTTTCATTTAATTTGAGCTGTTTTTGGATTTTCACATTTCCTAATAAGCATTACTTGGTTTCCACATTTCTGGAATAGTTATTTTTTTTTTAATTTCTGAAATCTATGAGTGAAATTCCGAAAATTTATTATGTGTCTTCATTTATAATGGGTCTTTGGCTAGATACAGAACCCTAGATTCCAAGCTGTTCCCCCGCACCCCATTTTAGCACTATCAAGGTTTTGTTTCTGTGTCTTCTTGCTGCCAGTGTTTTGATGAGAAGTTTTATGGTAGTTGTGGAATGGCCCTCAGTTGGGGTTTATCTGATGTTTTTCTCATGACTGGTTTTGGCGTGGTGGTCTGGAATTTGGGGAGGAAGATCACGGAGGTAAAGTGCTACTTCTGTCACATCAGAATATGAGGTGTATACTGTCAGCATGACTTAATGTTGACTTTGATCACCATGAAGCAATGTTTGTCAGAGTTCTCCAGTGTAAGGTGACTTCTTTCCCCCTTCTCCATACAGTTCTCTTTTAAAGGAAAGTCATGAAGCACAGCCCACACCTAAAGCATTGAAAATTAGGCTCCACACCCTTGAGGGTAAACTGAAGTTGTTTGGAATTTTCATGTATGAGTGATTCAGCTGCTCTCCTCCTCTTATTTATATCAGTATGAACTAATGGATATTTATTTTATTGGAATATGTTTTCATTATGATGGAAACTAGGTAACATGACCAAGCTTTCAGTTGAGGTTTTCTCCATTATCTATTTCTGATTTGAAATAGAAATGAAAGTAATGATCAAGATCCAATTGGAGTGTACGGCTGTATCTGAATATTATTTTGTAGAAAAAATTCTTAGTGATAGTTAGAAATTACACAGCCTGCAGGGACTCATGTGATATACACTTAACCCCAGCAGCATTTAGGGGTTCACATAACCTTGTTCTGATATAGATGATTTCTTTAACTTTGCCATTGTTACCTTCCTTTCTTCCAAGGCATGAGTAGTAGTAGATGGGCAGAATTATATAGGGAACCACATTTACCAAAAGTGTGCAAATATTCCCAAAAAGATTCTGGCAAAACTCAAGAGATTCAGAGTACAGTTGATACTGTGCATGGCTATGATTGCCCTGGGGTTAATAAACTGTACTTTGACCTGTATTATGTGTTGCTTTTGTCTATCTAAACTTTCAACTTAAAAAAAAATGATCTCTTTAATATGTCCAGCTGGGGAATCATAGTTTTTACCTGTTTTCAGAAGGAAAGCTTACCTTTGAAGTACCCAAACGTATCATTGTAAATGGTTTTGTTTTTTCTTCTTTATTATGAGCTTCAGTTAGGAGTTCTCTTCATCTTGGCCAAGGTATCTTCTGGCACTAATAGCTTTATTATTAATGTTGCATAGGACTGCTCTTTCTGGTAGTCCTATTGATTCTTTCAAAGTTTTTTTTTTTTTTTCTTTTTTTTACATTTTCTTTCTAATTTTTCAAGCAATGACTATATGCTTTTTTCTTGACCCTTTAAAAGAATATTGTACCATCTGTATATTACTGTTGAATTATGTGTGTGCGTAGAAATGTTTACTAGAGAACCTTTGACTAGCTAATTACACACAGACACACACACACACACCAGTGTACCCTTTCTTATAAAGGACTTTGCTGCTGGTTTTTGCATTGTATGAGACACCGGTTATCTCCCATCTTAGACAAATAAATGGCTGAAGTGCTTTGTAATATTTATTGTTAACATTCACCAATGGGAAAGTATATCAGCAATGAGGCCGAAAAAATATTTGGTTGTTGCATTCCTTCCCTTTAATCTTTGATAAATATTCTCCAAAATAGCCTTGTATTTTTTGAATACTTTAAAATTTTAATTGGACTCAAATTATGCACTTAGTCATATATTCTTTTTTTTCATTTTGTCAGAAGTAGTTACATGGCATTAATTTTATGTATGTTTGATTTCAATTTTTAATGTACTTGACAATTTCTTTTAGGTCAGCTTTGTCAGTACTATGTAAGCACATGGTACAAACATATAGAAACCATTTTCCTTGCATATGCAAATTAAATATGTAAGTTAAGTAGAAGGTTGGCAAATTTATGATGTATCTATTTCCTATTCCATGTGAGTTTTTCTGTTTGTATCCTCGATGCTCTTCTGACACTATATCTTCCACAGTTTTTTATAACCTGATAAACACTTTTGTGTTACCACTCAGCTCTGTCAAACCCTTACCTTTTGGCTTACATATTTATGAATTTTAAAAAGAAGTACACATTACAGATATGGTTAAAGGGCCTTTTACTTGTTCCTCTCCTGCTCCAAAACTGTCTGCTGACCTGAATTTACATTCATCATTTCAGCTAGCATTTCAGAATTTTGCAGATTGGTCTTTTGAGGGACTTGGAAGTGTTCTGAGGAAGAAAGACTCATGGTCAAATTCTCATCTACAGATGTGTCATATACACTGAAAGCCTTGTAAGGCCCTCAGACATGGAAAGAAACTTGCCAGTCTTTACAGTTCAGCATTGCCCAGCTATTTGACCAGAGAAACCCTTCACCCATGATTCTGTGCACTGTTGTTGCTTAGAAGATGCTTTGTGTAAGCACTGCCTAGAGGTGTACTCTTTCCAAAATGTATTTTCCATTTAATTTTATAGTTTTTTTAAACTAACATACCTTTCTGGATTTAAATGACAAAGATAGTAATTACCCCAATTGATGTTCAGTGTTGGATGAAGTTTAAAATCATTCTACAAAAAAGGAAGGTAAAAGTGTTAATAAATTGCATATTCATTGACCAATGTACAAGTAACTTTATGTTCCTTAATTTTTTAAATTCTTAATTCTGCTGATCTGCTGAAATGTCTGGCTATGGACCATGACTACACATTCCCCTTGCTTTAAACTGATCTGTTAATATTTTCTGTTCTTGTGGCTGAAAGTAGCCTGAGTTTCTTGTTAATGTTTGACACACTTTCTTGAATGCAGTTCTTCAACTGTAAATATTGTGCAAAGTGGTACTTGAATTTTGTTTGCTTTTTTTCCTTCCTGTATTAGAAAATCTTGGTGTTTTGTAAGCTATGTATGAAAGAAAACTTTCTTAAGATTTGTTCACATAATGATCTGATCCGGGAAAAATAAAATGGGGAAATGGACACTATTTCTGACCTTCAAATAAAATTTTGTATCTTGCTTTTCAGACTGTTCACCAAGCCTTGGGACATATGCACTGTCTTAAGGCAGGGCTGTTTACCCATGTGGGCTAATAGGTCCCTTAGGGTCTGGTGAGGCTGTGAAGGAGAGATGAGGTTCTTGAAAAATGCACAGGGGCACTAAGTTCACATACAGTTTCACAGAGGCCAGGAAACCTCCTGTAAGGGAAGATCCAAAAACAGACCTTGTTCCTTTGTTGGCTTCTAGTCTTCACTGCATTATACTTTATGATTCTGGGATAGGAAATTATTAACAAACAGGAAAGCTCCGGTTTCTACAAAAATAAGCCTAGAACTGTTCACCAAATAGCTAAGGACATGTATCCTGTTATTCCTAAAATTTTAGGATTTATTAAGGAGTCTCTGCATTATATTTCTAGGATAGCCTTTGAAAACAATAACATCTAAACATTTTATCATTAGGAAAATTTTTTTTTCCTGCATTCTGCACCTTATTTCAAGATAGTTATGTAACACTCATTTTAAAAGGTTTTTTGTTTGTTTTGTGGACAGCTATCTCTAAAAAACCTGTATTAATTTTTGCTGGCTTAATTTCCATCTGTATTCAGAAAACTTTTTTAAGCATTAACTTTTGAAAACTTTTGTGCCTGGACTTTGTGGTTCCACAGATATTTCCCCAGAGTTCAATTCTGTTTTGTTTGCTGATCACCTACTTTAGAGATTGAGCACCTGTAATAGGAGCCCAATAAGTACTGTTGAACACCTTTATTTTGAATTAGTGAACAAGTGAAAGATAGATGAATGTGTGAAAGAATAATCAGGTGGAATAAGTAAAATTATTGTTAATCTCCCCATTCAGTATAAATTCTAATGCACAATTAATGGTTTCTTTCTGCAAACAAGTATTATGAAGTAATAAGCTAAACAATTCTGGATGTCAGACACTGGTTAACCCACAAAGCAAATGCCACCTGTCTCCCAGAGATGCTAATTCTGTCACTATTCATTTAGCGAGGATCCTGAAGGAATGTTTAGCTACCAAAGAAATGATGCAGAACTCACTGCCCTCAAAACTTAAGTTTTGAGAGTAACCCAGTGTGATTAGATTAATTTGGAATTTCTTTGGGTGGAGTTGAGTCATGGTTGCCACATTTAACGGGACCTTGCTCTTCAAGATCAATGTGATTACTTCTCAGGTAAAAGTAATTCTTATTTTTGTGTTTAGGTTTCACCCCTAAATTCTTCCCATATTTTCAAGATGGAAAGATATTTAGAAGTTTTCCTTCTGCACCCTTCTCATTTACATTTGTGCAAGCAAATTTGATAAACAAAAGAAACTCTTTGCCCCTTTATATGGATGATATTTAGTGAGGTGAAGGGAAGATTGGACATGGGAAGGAGGCAGTCCTGGCTACCAGAGGTCAGTGGACTAACCCCAGTAGGCCTCAGCTTTCTCTTGTAAAACTTCTTCACTAGCTCAAGTTTTGATTGAAGGTAATTTTTTGTTGTTGCTGTTCATTTTGTAACAGAGATATTAAATAAAAATAATGTGATTATGGAGATTTAAGAAGAAAGTTTTTTTTTTTTTTAATGACTGTCTAAATCAGTGTTGTCCAATAGGACTTGTGGTGATGGAAATATTCTATATTTATGCTTCCGATATGCTAGTCATTAGTCACATGGGGCTGTTGAGCACTTGAAATGTTGGTAGTGTGACTGAGGGACCTATTAAAACATTTAAATAGGCACATGTGGCTAATAGCTACTATGTTGAACAGTGAAGGTTAAATTCTTAAGTATTTGTAAACATTCAAAGGGAGTCTCACATGACAGATTTATCATGACAGTCTTATTTTTCATTTGATGAGTTGCAACTGGGATATATTAGAATTTGGCAGTTGTACCTCCAAGTATCAATATTGAAATCTTTCTTCAAGCACAGCCTCCATTTCTAGTTGCTGTCAAATACAGCCAAGCTGGGCTTCCTTGGTGTCTCAGAGAGGAAAGAATCTGCCTATAATGCGGGAGACCTGAGTTCAATCCCTGGGTCAGGAAGATCCCCTGGAGGAGGGAACGGCTACCCACTCCAGTATTCTTGCCTGGAGAGTTCCTGAACCAAGAAGCCTGGCAGGCTACTCTGTCTGTGTGTGGTCTTTGTGGTCGGAAAAAGTTGGATACGGCTGAGCAACTAACCCTACTACTGCTACTACAACCGAGATACTTGTTACCTTTCTCAGGGATCCTAGAGCATCACTGGCTTCTTAAAGTTCTGCCATCCTAATGATGATTGTATGTGTTTGCTACAATCTACCTGTAGACTCCTGTCAGTCCCCTACAGGTCTACACATTGTTCCTTTATAGTATCTGGAGCAGGTTTGGTGTTGTTGAGAGTTTTATCTTTATATTTTTTATAAACTTAAACCTGAAACATTTAAATGTCGCTCTAAAAAATACTTGGTCTTTCATTGTCAAAAAGTTCTTAGTCCTAAAATCTTGAGCCATTAGCAAGATGTTTTTACTACTAAAATATCTAGGTCACTAGGCCAATAAAAGTTGTCATGTGGATATATTAATTGCTTTAGCATTAAAAATACTGCATTCTTGAAATTTCCATGTTTGCGGATAACAAAGCACTTTGAATGATTCTATCTTGAAATTCTGTATCTTTGAAATGATAAAAATTATTGTAAAGGCATTCTGTAGGAATAATGGTTGAAATTGGTAAGCCATGTGTTTGGGACTCAAGTCATTTTTCCATGAGATAATAATTTATATAAGGTTAAGTTTTTATATATGGCATGCCAGGTCACAAAACCTTTAATATCTTTGAACTTAATTCAGTCATCAATCATACCAAGTCCAATGAGAACTTGCATTCTCACCAAGGCTCTGAAGTGTATCTCCCTGGGACCCTAGGCACTGGTTAGTTCTGTACTGGCAAACACAGGTGCTAACTGGCGTCAGTCAGTCCCTTGAGTTTTGACTAGAAGGAAACCAGAGGCAGTTGCCGTTATATAGAGTAATAAAAGCACATGTTGGAAATTTCAGTCAGTATAGAAGAGTAAATTGCTTCTTAAACCCATACCGTTTCTTCTCCCTAAACTGTTAACAGCTTATGTTTTCTTCTTTACAAAATGGAGCTAAATTACACCTTGCTTTTCTGCTTAAGATTTTAGAAATCAGGTTTATTGAGATGTAAATTACGTATGGTAATATTTTGGAGAAGGCGTTGGCACCCCACTCCAGTACTCTTGCCTGGAAAATCCCACGGACAGAGGAGCCTGGTAGGCTGTGGTCCATGGGGTCGCGAGGAGTCGGACACGACTGACCGACTTACCTTTCACTTTTCACTTTCATGCATTGGAGAAGGAAATGGCAACCCACTCCAGTGTTCTTACCTGGAGAATCCCAGGGACAGGGGAGCTTGGTGGGCTGCTGTCTATGGGGTCACACAGAGTCGGACACAACTGAAGCAACTTAGCAGCAGCATGGTAACATTTACCCTGTTTAGGTGTACAGTTCTATGAATTTTAACAAATATATGCATGATAATCAGGATATATAACATTTTTGTCCCTCAAAAAAGTTCCTTCCCATTGCTTCATTTTTGTAACCACCACCATAATTAAGATATAAAGTCTATCACTCCAAAACATTTCCTCTTTCAGTTCCAACCTCAATTTTAATAGTTGTATTGTATTCAATTATATTGATGTACCTAAATTTTTCAAAATAGCCCCTTATTGATATAGATTGTTTCCAGTTTTAGAATTCAAATAAGGTCCAATAAATACCTTTAAATATAAATCTTGGTGTGCTTTTTACAGCTGCAAACATATGGTAGATCTGACCAGAGGGATTATAGAATTAAAGGCTGTAAGCATATAACATTTTGATTGGGCCAAAAGCCCCTGGAAAGTTGTGCTAATTTCCTTTTCAACCAGTTGTGTATAAAGTGTCTATAACTCATTAACAGAATCCGCCTGCCAGTACAGGAGACATGGGTTCGACCCCTGGGTGAGGAAGATCCCTTGGAGAAGGAGATGGCAACTCAATTCTAGTATTCTTCCCTGGGAAGTGCCATGGACAGAGGAGCCTGGAGAGCTAGTCCATGGGATTGCAAAAGAATCAAACAGAACTTCGTGACTGAACAACTATCTTAACACTGTGTCACCAAAAGTAATTTTTGCCAATTTGATGGATAAGATATTACCTAGCAAAGTAGCTTGCATTTTTTTCTCATTTTAAGAGCACATCAGAAAGTTCATACACACAGTATCTACCCATGTTGAGTGAGTGAAGTCGCTCAGTCGTGTCCGACTCTTTGCGACCCCATGGACTGTAGCCCACCAGGCTCCTCCCTCCATGGGATTCTCCAGGCAAGAGTACTGGAGTGGGTTGCCATTTCCTTCTCCAGGGGATCTTCCCGACTCAGGGATCGAACCCGGGTCTCCTGCATTCCAGGCAGATTCTTTAACCTCTGAGCCACCAGGGAAGCCCTCTACCCATGTTATTTACGACTAAAACCACAACATTTTAGGAAATGTGGATAGAAAAATCTTACCTTTATTCTCACAATTTCTGTAATTTTCCTTTCCTGCTTATCTTTATGTACATTTTTATAATAATTGTTTATGTGCATTTTTATAATCATCCTTACAGCATGTGCATAGTTTGTGCATGTACTGTTTGCTTTTTAAAAGCCCACTTTATTTCATGAGCATTTTTCTTTGTTCCCAGAAGCTTCATTGCAGTAGTTGTATGTTTCTTCTGTTTTGGGACTGTGGCACAGTTGATTCAGTCATTCCACTTCTAAACTATTTTATACTTTTTTACTATTATGAACAAGGCTTCGAATACCATGTTTTGAAAATAAGTTTTTAAAAACCTTTAAATTATTTTCTTAGGATAAATTTCTACTTGTTTGATTCTTCTGGATCTAATGTGTCATATTGACAGGAGAGGGAAGAATTTCATCATTTGAAGTAGTTTTTGTCTCTTCATGGGGAATTCAGTAACTTGTTTTCCTGGGGAAGGAATCAGTTGCATATTAGTTTCCTTCTATGTCAGCTCAATTTATTTATTTTCTTCTTTTTCATGAAAAATTATGAAAATGATTTATGCTACTTGTAGAGATTTCAGAAAGGTAATCAATCCATCAATCCATTAAGTAAATTAAATTTTTAACTGAATTTTTTTCTCTGAAGATCATTTGTTTTCAGTATTTTAAAGTTACCAAATGATTCACAGTGAGCTGTCCTTGCCCTTGCTCTCTCCGTGCCCAGCTCTCACTCTTGTGGCAGTCAATATTGCCACATTCTTGTGTGTCCTTTCAGACACATCGTCTGCATTTGTGAGCAGACGCATGTGTCCTCTGTGTGTGTGTGTGTGTGCATCTCTCTCTGTTTAAGCCACAAAGGTTAGCAAGCTGCACATACTTTTTGTAAATTCTTAGATTATTTGTATTTATTTTTTTAAGTAGATAATATATGTACGTTTTTCAAAGATAATGTAAAGATTTGCATAGTCCCACTTGTATTCCAGTACCCTGTCTGAAATGTAGCATCCTTTGGTGAGTCTTTATTCATAGAAAAGCAAATATTCAGTAGGAAGGTACATACTTTTGTTTTCCTCTGTAACTCTGAAACTGACCTTTCACATGTAATAGGCAGTATGGAATAGATGACAAGAGCACTGGCGTGGGGGCCAGCTTGCTGCATTCATATATCTGCTCTGCCACATATCAAGTGTATAATTCTGGGCAAGTTAGTTAGCCTACCTGTGCTTTGTAATCAGATGTAAAATTATGGCTCAGTGTATATACTCTGCTTAGAATAGTACACATGAGTATATGTGTTTGCTAGTGGTATTATTTTTATTATTAGGGACAGTGGCCAATAAAATAATATTCAAGAATCAGTCCAGATCAATTTAACTTCAGGGGAGCCTGGTAGGCTGCCACCTATGGGGTCACACAGAGTCGGACACGACTGAAGTGACTTAGCAGCAGCAGCAGCAGTGATATATATGAATATGGTGGCTCAGATGGTAAAGCGTCTGCCTACACTGTGGGAGACCCGGGTTCAGTCCCTGGGTCGGGAAGATCTGGAGAAGGAAATGGTAACCCAATCCAGTATTCTTTCCTGGAAAATCCCATGGACCGAGAAGCCTGGTAGGCTACAGGCCATGGGGTCGCAGAGAGTCGGACATGACTGAGCGACTTCACTTTCTTTTCAAGTTCATTTAACAAAAAGGGATAATGGGATTTCTCACTTGTTTGAATTCTACTTAAATATTTTAGAAAACTTCCAAAAACAAAAGTAAAGCAACTGAAATATACTTTGTTGTTCCTTTCTTATGGGTTGATAGGGTTTTTTTTGGGGGGGGGTTGTTTTTGCATGTATGTTTTTAAACAGATATACTTACTTTCTGTAGTAAAAGTGTCTCAGAGAAAGTGAGGTAGAGGTGACTGCTGAGAATATGAACTTTTTTTGCATAGTGCATCACATTTAAAAAAATACTTTCTCATGCGTTTTCTACTCAAATTTGGTAAAAATACATATCTATATAATATAATTTTAGGTGATAGTGACCCATAAAGTTTTAAAATTCTCTGGCCACATCTTTTAAGGATAAAATTATTAATGACATTTAAAGTTCTTAAGGCAAACAAGGGGCTGGGAGCTTGATTTATATTTCTATCCAATTTTTCCAGCCTCAGTTCTTAATAAAAAAAAGGGAACAATAAAACGTCTTTCCCCTTTCCCTTTGTTGGTTACAAAATAATATATGTTTATTGTAGGAAATATAAAAGCAGAAGGCAGAGAAATAATTACCTTGAAATTACTATTCAGTTTAATATTGTAACAGCTTGGTATCTAGGCTTCTTGCCTTTTTTCTCTATGTAGCTGTGCACACACAGTCCCTCATGTTATTAATTTGTTTGCCTTCTACAGTGATGGCATCAGGAATGCTATACACAGTTTTTTAAAAAATAAAGTTAGTATCATGATCATTTTAATCATGCTGTTATCTATAAAATCATTTATAATAGGTGTATCATATTCCATTGAGCACATATGTCATACTGAAATTTATTTGTAGTATATTTCCTACTCAAGAGCATTTAAAAATAAACTATATCAGTAAATATCCTTACAAATCAAATTTTATGGACACGCATTATATCCTTATGATCATTTCTGAGACATGGAGTTATTGGGTTGTAGGACATACTCTTTTTTTTCATGCTTTTTCATACACATTGCCAAACTGCTCCCCAGATAGTTGGTATCTTCTGAATGCTTACTAGCACAGGGATGGTCTCTAGTTAAGTCCTTGCCTATTTGAGATGCGAATTCCCTTTCTACATGGTGCATATTCACTCTCCAGTACTTCTAGAACCATCTCTTCTTCCTTCTTTCCTTCCCGATTTTTCTGTTCTTCTGTATCCTTCCTCTTTCCCACTTCATAAAAGCCGGATTTGATCCAGGTTAGAGAAGGAGCTATTTCAAATGCTATTTACCTCTCTCCACTTGCTTCTTAGTGCATTTGCTGTATAAAATACTCTTGAGGCTCTTCTTGTATAGCAACCAAGTTTTCGAAAATCATGCTAATTTTTTTTTTCAGTTTTGTAAATTATGATTTTTGCTTTAGTGATTTTTAGTAAGCTTAGTCTGTTACGTGTGTGAAGTAACCACAGTGGTTAAGAAAACTACTATCCCTAATCCAGGAGACTGGGTTCAGGTTCCAGCTCCTGTTCTTGTTGAGGAGAACAGCTTTCCTCAGGATTTTGTGAGGATTTAAAGAGGTGATGCTTGTAAGTGCTTCATACACTGCCTATCATGTAGTGAGCACTTGATTGTCTAGCTTTTATTATCATCTCATCTGATATAAGTGTGAGTGAAGCAGGGATTATTTTTCTCATTCCATATTTCAGGAAATGGTATCAGAGGATGGAATGCTTTTCTTATTGTCACGTCTAGAAAGTGATGATGTCTGGATTTATAGCTTTCAATCTGTAGGGACTACTGCAAAGTAGGAAAGCTAAAGTGAACAAGAGTTGTTTCTAATACTTAGGATAATACGTAGAAGATCATGAAAAGTTTGAAAAGATTTTATATACAGGGGCCTGAGAGGTAAAGCTTCCACAAAGTCTTGACTGGCCTACCAGCAAGTAGGTGAGAATAGTTCTAGAAGAGAAATGGTTCCTGTGCATTGTGGCATAGAAGGGGAGGTTGCCTTTTAAAGTTTAAGACTGAGCACTAGGATCAAAACGTTTAATAGATTTCTCTACGTTGGTTTAAATTAGAATGGAGTCCTGTTTTAAATATCTATGCTGATGAGGTTTTTATCTTAACTTGTTTCCGACAGGGCACGGTGCTGATGTGAAGTGTGTAGACTGGCATCCAACAAAAGGGTTAGTTGTTTCAGGAAGTAAAGATAGTCAACAGCCAATCAAGTTCTGGGATCCCAAGACTGGGCAGAGTCTTGCAACACTGTAAGTGATAGGAACCCCACCTTGATCCTCCAAAAAAGGGGAGCATAGCTGACTGAATTGTTAACTGTTAGCCTTCTTTCCTCTCAGGTATTCCTGAAAATGTAGTGTAGACAGTAGATGGACTCTTATCTATAGGCCTTTTATTTATTAAATGTGGTTTCTCTCTAAATTCCTCAGCAAGTCAGGCTTGATGTTTGTTCTTCCATATACATGTAAATTTAATTTGGGTATCGGGGGGGTGAGGGGTAGGGAGGAGGTGGTTATTACTACCACTCTAGATTACTCGTAACATTGATACACTTGGCACTGTATGGAGTTGATATGTGTGCCATGTGTTAGACAGCCCACCTTTCTCCTCCCTACAGCTCTTCAGAGAGAGAAGTTTTCCCTCTGTTTTTAAATCAGTTCTCATTTTTTTTTTGTCTGAGGTGTTTAGTTATAATGCAGCCACATTGTAAAGTTTTTTCTTCGACTCATCTGTGAACATTCACAATTCATTTAATATGTTGTTGATTTTTTTTTTTTCCGACTAAGCAGCTGTTTCCTAGTCCCTCTGATTGAGAACTGAGCCATGTCCAGAGTGAGCTGGTTGGCAGCAAGGCTGCCTTGTTGCACAGCTCCAGTGGCCACAAGCAAATAGAACACCTTGTTAATGGTGCTCCTAGGAGACGTGTGTTGTCCTGGCCTCAGTAGTTGCAGTCTTTAGTTCAAATTAACCCTCAAACTGTCTCAAAGTTCTTTTTAAATGTTTGACTTAATAAGAGCAGTTTATTGAATTTATAAAATGTAACGAACTTTATTGAATATTAATTTATGTGTCCAAGTGCTTTCCTTGCTTCACAGATAAAGTTTTCTACCCAGTTGAAGTTCTACTGCTGTTTTAAATTGGTCAGTTAAAACTGCTTAGATAATGGACATTATTTCTGTCTTTGACCTATTTCTTTCATGTATATTTTAACTGTAGTCCTGTAATGTTACATGCATTATTACTTCTAGGCCAAACTTCTTGCCATCTTGACTACCATGTGCTTTTCAAGAAAAATGACCATTGATTTACACTTGTTTTGAATTCTGACCAAGGATTATTTTCTTGGTACTTTGTTTCTAGTCATGCCCATAAAAACACAGTAATGGAAGTGAAATTAAATCTCAATGGCAACTGGCTACTCACAGCATCACGTGACCACCTCTGTAAACTTTTCGACATCCGAAATCTGAAAGAAGAGCTTCAAGTCTTCCGAGGTCATAAGAAAGAAGCTACAGGTCAGTGGCTATGATATACTTCTCATTCGATTACTGTAGAATTCTGACATCCTAATAATTTTGTCTTTCTCTATGTTCTTGTTTACAGCTGTGGCCTGGCATCCTGTTCATGAAGGACTTTTTGCCAGTGGAGGGTCTGATGGCTCTTTGTTATTTTGGCATGTTGGGTATGTGGCACTCACTATGTAAAGAAGTTGTAAGTTTTATGAAGATCACACCTGAAAGTGAAAAAAATGATAGTGTGTTGTATTTTTTTCTAAGTGTTCATATGTCCTGTATCTGTAAACCCAGTTTGGAATAGAAAACATAGCACCTCTCTTTCTGGCTATGGAAGTCATAAAGGGAGAGTAAGACCAACTTCCTTGTTTCCTGTGATAAGGTAATTTCTAAGGCATTTCCCCTCTGAGGTGCTCTTCGGAAAAATGTTACTGATCACAACTTGGTACCTCTGAAACATGTGGAATTGACCAGATTCAAAGTTACCAAGTTTGGTAGCTTTGTATTTCACTAAAAGAGAGTACCTACTTTGGTGGAGGAGAAACTGAATGACTTTTGTGAAAAAGACTGCTTTCTGTGGTGCCCTTACAGAGTAGAGAAAGAAGTAGGTGGAATGGAGATGGCCCATGAAGGAATGATCTGGAGTCTGGCTTGGCATCCCCTTGGACATATTCTCTGCTCAGGCTCAAATGACCATACTAGGTAAGCTTTATGTCAAAAGTAACAAGGAATTGCTGTGTTTATGGAGCAGCTGGAGATAAATGCATATTTAGTTCATTCATGCTGCTGCTGCTGCTAAGTCGCTTCAGTCGTGTCCGACTCTGTGCAACCCCATAGATGGTAGCCCACCAGGCTCCGCCGTCCCTGGGATTCTCCAGGCAAGAACACTGGAGTGGGTTGCCATTTCCTTCTCCAGTGCATGAAAGTGAAAAGTGAAAGTGAAGTCGCTCAGTCGTGTCCGACTCTTAGCGAGCCCATGGACTGCAGCCCACCAGGCTCCTCCATCCATGGGATTTTCCAGGCAAGAGTACTGGAGTGGGTTGCCATTGCCTTCTCCAGTTCATTCATAGATGAATGTATTTATTTATCTTCTAACTTAACTTTTAACGACATGTTCGCAGTGGTTTATAAATACATATATTACAAGGATATTGAGTATTGAATATGACTTTGTTATTTGAATCTTTCTACATTAAAAATTTTTAGAATAAGGCATTTTAAAACTCTGTTGTTTTTGCCAGAGGACTGCTTAGTACTGCTGTTAAGTGCCCAGAGATACGCTGAAACTCTTCTCTCCTCCTCCCTCCAAATACTTTTATTTTGACAGCAAATTTTGGACCCGAAACCGACCAGGTGATAAAATGCGAGATCGATACAACCTCAACCTATTACCTGGAATGTCTGAAGATGGAGTGGAATATGGTGAGGTTCTCGCGTGTTTATTCTTCTTTGAAATATGATATTCTATAATAAAAGTGTTAAGTATTGAGAAGATTATGTAAAATGAATTTGTTTTATAGTTGATTGATTTATGAATGTCTAAGAATTTTTATAAAGTGTTAATTGTATTGGCCCACTACATTTATGAAATCTCTATTGACAATGGCCATATTTCTATTTATAGATGACCTTGAACCTAATAGCCTGGCAGTAATTCCAGGGATGGGAATACCAGAACAACTAAAATTAGCTATGGAACAAGAACAGATGGGTAAGAGAAGTTGTACCTATAAATTTAACTTTTCTGTAATTTTACCTATTTCCTGTAATTGTGATATTAAGTTATTTTGAAAATGTCAAAATGATGTATGTTGAGAAACATTGATAAAAGTGATATAAACTGTATAATATTTAGAATTTGTTCTTTCCAAAATACATTCACTGATGAGGTGGCCACTTTCTTTCATTTCCTTGGCTAACCACTTCTCTTCTTGGTTGCAGGGAAAGATGAATCAAATGAAATTGAAATGACAATTCCAGGTTTAGATTGGGGAATGGAGGAGGTGATGCAGAAGGATCAGAAAAAAGTGCCTCAGAAGAAGGTTCCGTATGCAAAACCTATCCCTGCTCAGTTCCAGCAGGTGAGCAACTCCAAGGGCACCCTCATTCCCTCCCCATGCCCTCCTCATGCGCTAGGGGACTGGTGAGTCTCGCTGAGGTGCAAGGATAGGTCTCCCTTGTATTATCTCATCTGTTGAAGCTATGTCTGTCTGTACTATAGACTTTCTGGAGCTTTCTTCACGTATTTCAGGCATTATTAGACATAGTCTCCATCTGCTGCTTTGCAGTTAGTGCTGAGTTTGTCATGAATCTTCTCTGGATATTCTTTTATTCTCACCTCCTTGTTATTATCCAAGCTATTGGAAGAAGAAAAGAGACTTGGAGTAGAAAGAGTATGTGGACCCTCTTCAACATATTTTTTTCTGTCTTCCACTCTGTTTGTCCCTCACACAATGTGCAGACGTGCACATGCCCTTTTGAAGAGGCAGGCAGGCTTTGCATCTTAATAGCTTGTGAAATCTTGCAACTTTTTCAACTTGGCAGTTTCTACCTAGTAATGTGCTTTGCCTAACTCTATTCCTGTGTCACTAAGAATTAGAGAATTAGAGTTAGAAATGAAGATAATCCACCAGCTGCACGAACTTGTATTCACCAGGTTGGAATGAGCTAGTGATATTATAGAATGGTTTTTACATTCTGTTGTTATAATTTACACACTTAGGATATACTTTAATGTTCTCTTCATTCCCAAGGCATGGATGCAAAATAAAGTTCCAATTCCTGCCCCAAACGAGGTATTGAATGACAGAAAAGAAGACATTAAATTGGAAGAGAAGAAAAAAACACAAGCAGAAATCGAACAAGAGATGGCCACATTACAGTATACTAACCCACAACTTCTGGAGGTGTGTGACACTTGAGGGAATTCAAGATGATCTAAGAAAGTAGTGGTTAATGTTTTTTTATTGATCTGCTCTTGAGGAGAAGGAAAGGAACTCTTACATGGGTCAGATGAGCAGTAATTGCTACATTAGGAAGCTAGTTTCTAGCAGAATCCTGTTTCTAAGACTGTTAAAACCAGACCAGTCAAGCAATGAGTAGACCTCAGTTGAACATACATTTTTAATAGACAAGGTAAAACCAACAGTTTTAATTTGGAGTCACATATTTATCCATAGATAAAAAGAATTTTCTGTTAGCTTTAGAGCAGATGGTTTGTTCTTATTTTTCCTACCTTGGCAGCTACTTAGAATGATAAAACACTAGTAAATTGTTGGGCTTTCCCAGATCAAGATGGATATAAATAGTCCTGGCTGCTGTTTCCCAGCACCTGGAAAGAAGCATTTTAGAGTCTGGAAGCCAGAGTACCTTCAGAATATCTGAATATCATATGGATTCTAGTTATTGTTGGGGTATTAAGAGGTCAATCAGTAATGTCTTACGTTTGTTTTGAGATTCCCCAAACAAAATAAGTGATAGTAATAATGTCATATTTATTAGCATGCCTTTTCTCTCTTTCTTTCTAGCAACTTAAAATTGAAAGACTTGCACAGAAACAGGCTGAGCAGATTCAGCCTCCTCCTTCATCTGGCACCCCTCTCCTGGGACCCCAGCCCTTTCCAGGACAAGGTCCAATGTCTCAGATTCCTCAAGGTTTTCAGCAGCCTCATCCATCTCAGCAGCTGTCAATGAACATGGCTCAAATGGGGCCTCCAGGTCCACAGGGACAGTTTAGACCCCCTGGACCACAGGGACAAATGGGACCACAAGGCCCTCCACTGCATCAGGGAGGTGGGGGGCCGCAAGGATTCATGGGACCACAAGGGCCCCAGGGACCGCCCCAGGGGTTGCCAAGGCCTCAGGACATGCATGGGCCCCAGGGAATACAAAGGCATCCTGGACCTCATGGCCCTCTGGGACCTCAAGGACCACCTGGACCCCAGGGTAATGCTGGTCCTCAGGGTCATATGGGTCCTCAGGGCCCACCTGGCCCACAAGGTCACATAGGCCCCCAAGGCCCACCTGGTCCCCAGGGTCACTTGGGCCCTCAGGGACCTCCTGGTACTCAAGGTATGCAGGGACCACCTGGTCCCAGAGGAATGCAAGGACCTCCCCATCCTCACGGGATGCAAGGCGGGCCAGGGTCTCAAGGGATCCAAGGTCCTGTGTCTCAGGGACCTCTGATGGGGTTGAATCCAAGAGGAATGCAGGGTCCTCCAGGTCCCCGAGAGAACCAGGGTCCTGCTCCCCAAGGGATGATGCTGGGTCACCCACCTCAAGAGATGAGAGGACCTCATCCTCCAAGTGGACTGCTGGGACATGGCCCTCAGGAGATGCGAGGTCCTCAGGAGATGCGAGGCATGCAGGGCCCTCCACCCCAAGGATCGATGCTGGGCCCTCCCCAGGAATTGAGGGGGCCTCCAGGCTCACAAGGTCAGCAGGGGCCGCCCCAGGGCTCTTTGGGACCTCCACCCCAGGGTGGCATGCAAGGGCCCCCTGGACCTCAGGGACAGCAGAACCCGGCAAGAGGGCCACATCCATCTCAAGGGCCAATACCATTCCAGCAGCAGAAAACAGCTCTGCTAGGTGATGGGCCCCGGGCCCCCTTCAACCAGGTATTACTTATTTCCAACTTGTAGGCATTACACTTTGGGAAAATATACTCCGCACTGAGGCGGCACTTCAAAATGCTGTGAAAGGAAGGAACAGCTGGTGTAGACATCTCAAGTAGTGACTGTGGCTTGAGAATAACATCATGGCTGAAGAAAGAAATAAGAGTAATTAAGTAGATCATTAAATATATTGCAACAGAATCTTTACGCTCAGCCTCTTCCAGAAAGGATGAACTCCCGATTGAATACAGTTCATATTTGTCCCAGGGCTCTAAAAGAGCTGTGGTGCTGAGGAGGGAGCATGGGGGGCTCCAGGTCTATTCTGCTCCCTTTTCTGGGCTCTTTACTTCATAGGCTGGTGTTTCATGGGCTTCCAGACAACTGAGCCACTTGGTGATCTGCCTGCCGGCTCTACTTTTAAGATAGTCTGGGATATTTAACTCTTTTGAGTATACTGTAGACTATGTTCTCACTGTTTTCATTTCATTGAATACTTTTAGAGATATGAGTTCAGAATTGCATGTTTTCAAACGGTGACCCTTTGAATGAAACTCTATTAAAATTGTTTTTAGTTCACATATAAGAATATTTTCAAGAAGAAGTATTTTTGCAGAAATTTTCTTGGCCCTCTTTAGAGAATTCTGTTATTGTCAGCCAAGTTTTTTTAAATCCATCTGCTGAGCTGTGCTTGAGAGGTAGTGGAAGTTCAGTTTTCTTGGGCCAAATTACAGAAGAATGCATGGGCATGAGTGGATTGAACACTGTTCGGCTCTGTGGGTTTTTATGTTTTACTGAATTTCATAGTCTGAAAGAATTATTTGGGTAAGAACAACTTGGTTTGTGTTCTTGAAGTCAGTCATGGACCAAAGTGAGTGAATGAACCACTGTTGATTCCCTGGGTCTTCACCTTTTGAAAAGCACTTGATTCCCGCAGAAGAGGGCCTGCTGTGGATGCTGTGTGTAGAACATGCACCACCTCTGTGTGTCTGTAATGTGAAGGTGACCAGTGGATTCACCGAATTAAAATAAGTAGATTATGTTCCTCTTCAGCACATCTTCCAGAAGTTAAAAATGGCATAGCAGTGAAGAATTTGCTGGCATTTGAATCTATTTCCAGAATTTATTGGGCACATTTCAGAACTTAGGATGTTTAATAAATCTAAGTTTACCATCCAGAACTGTCCTAAAACTTAAAAATATTTTATATTTTATTAATACAGTATATATTTTTGTGTGTTTTTTATATTCAGTTCAGTTCAGTTGCTCAGTCGTGTCCGACTCTTTACGACTGCATGGACTGCAGCACACCAAGCCTCCCTGTCCATCACCAACTCCTGGAGTTTTTATATTATATTTATATTATAAATATTTATAATATTTACCTACCTAACCTTATGTTAGTGAATGAACAGTTTTCATTTTGTAGGCTAAAAATATGATGAATTTTAGCTATCACTTTGCGACTGAAATTGTATAAACATGTCAGATTCCAGAGGACAGGTCTGTGGGAACAATTTAATGTTTTTATTGTATCATATAGTAGAAGATTTTAGATATGAAAAGCAAAATGGCTCTAAAATTTAATTTACCTGTAGAAATACTGGAGTGAAAATGGAGGATTAATACATTAGAGGGCATTTCACGTCTCAGAAGTTGTTTGATGAAAAACTTTGCTTATGTTTCTTATGCTGTTATCTGACTTTCTTCACTTTGACCAGGTCAGTTATTTAAATCAATCACTCTAATTGGTTAAATTAATGGAATTGCTTTCAAGTGTTATGGTAATAACATGGAAGATGTTGAAAAGAGCTGCCCTCCAGTAAACGGCACAGGAAACAGAGGAGTGTGGGCGTTCCTGGTACTGAGTTCGTGGTGGCAGTGTTTAACTGCAGAGCTGTGAATGAGTCCTGTCAAGGCTGCTCTTGTAGCTAGTTTGGAATGGGGAAGCAGGTTTGCTGTTGATGGCAGGTTCAGTCACTAATGCATTTTTTTATATGAAGGAATGACTAGATGTGTATTTGATTATTTGTTGGTCAAGAGTCCAGATCCAAGATCACTGGACAGTGTGGGGAATCAGAATTTAGAAATGGCTAGGTAAAAATACAGAATATTAGGACTAGGAACAAGGTAGGGTTGAGCTCTGGGACTGCAGAGCAAGGAGGTTATGAGGATCAGAACAGCAAGTACATGTCAGACAGAAGCTGTGAGAACCCAGGAGCCCACGATCCCAGGAGCGATCCCAGGAGCGAGCAGTGGGTGCTGGGCTCCGGGGAGTGACAGTAGAGAGGAGGCAGTGAAGGGAGAGAGCAGTGAGTGAGCGCCTTGCTCAGCAGGGGCCCCTTTCCTACTCTCCTGCTCCCTTTTGAGAGGATGAATTATTTTCTGTAGCTGGAAAGGGATCATGGATGCAAGAGCAGAGTTTACCTGGCCTGGAAGGTCTCCAGGTCTTTACTTTTGCCAGAAATTCCATCTCTGTGCAGAGTGTTGTTGTTTTTATGTTATGATTTCCGACTTTCCATTGAGGTTTTGGCTTGGGATTACAACTAAAGATCTAGCTTTAAATAAACCTGTCAGCAGGTTTAAAATATGTGTTTCCTTTTATTATGGTCAGAGAAGTATCTTCTTTCCCCTGATATAAGGACAGTTCTGCTAGCTGTTTATGTATTGCTGGAAGATTTGCAGCAACCTAGTGTTTTTATCTTGTCACATTATGATAAAATTGCTATTCATGAAGCATAAGCCTTTGATTTCACACCCCTGCTTTAAACACATCTTTTCAGGAAGGACAGAATGCAGGCCCCCCACCCCTGATACCAGGACTAGGGCAGCAGGGAGCACAAGGTCGCATCCCCCCTCTTAACCCTGGACAAGGACCTGGCCCTAACAAAGGTAAATATCTGCTCGGCTGAATAAGAGATTATATTCTACCTCCTTTGGGTAAAATTTTCAATAGTTTTACTGGTAAGTAATTGATAGAATGTGATCATTTGAACCTCTAGGAAAAATAAGAGCATAGTCAATTCAGGCCATAGCTTTGCCTTATGCTGTTTTCATAGATTTGCTTTGGTTAGCCTGAGCTGTCCAGAGGGCACAACTCCTCACTACCAGAGGTGGGTGATGAAACCGCTTGGACAGCCACTAGGAGCAGGGCCTGTGCTGCAAGCTGGCCTTGTCCTCCTGGGAATGGGAGTGGTTCCTGTGTTAATCCATTGCAAGTGTATCTTTTTACCATGCCAGAAAACTGAACTCTTTCCGTCTGAATTTTTGATGGGATAAAGAATTCAGACGTTTTAGCAGTGTTTCTAATATTACCCCTCCTCCCCCTCAAATTGTGTCATACAGTGTTTCCTGGTTGCATTGTTCTGTACCCTTTGAAAGGAAGAAAGCTGTGTTCCAGTGTGTTGTGTCTCAGGTTGTGGATACTATGAGAAGCAGAGTTAAGAACTGTCAGTGTAGGCTCTGTGGAAGTTAAGAATCAACCTTAAGTATCAAGAGGGGGCACGTGCAGGAGCCACTGCCTTGTTTGGTGTTCAGCTCTCCCAGAAGTGTGGCAAGCGCAGGAGTGCAGTGGGGAGGGGCAGCGGCTGGAGGCAGTTAAAGGGTGGGGCCAGGAGGGACGTGGATGCATGGAGCTGCACGTTCAGTGTGCCTTTTCACGGAGGAACACACCAGAGAACCATGAATATCGTGGAGACATCACTACAGAGAACGAGACCGCTTTTCAGGTGTACTTGGCTAAGCCCACAGCACATTTTAGTACATGTGAGGGTTCTGCCCCCATTTGATCAGACTAGACAAGGACTCTGGGAATTTAAAGCTTAGTTGTAAATTTATGCGAGTTGTTAGAAATAGGAAGGGAGAGGTAAAAGAATTAGGAGAATGTTTCTTTTAGTCTTACCATGTGGAAGTGGTGACCACCAGGGAAAAGGAAAGCATCAAGAGCCAATCTCTGGATTTGGGGACCCTGAGAAAAGAAGTCTGTTACCCAGAAGGTACAGCCATCAGCAAACTGAGAGCCTGCCTCTCTCCCTCTCCCCTACCTGTGTCTGTCTCCACCTACTTCCCTTTCCTCCTTGCTCTTGCCCTTTTCTCTTCACTCCCCCCGAACCCCTGCCCCTCTCCCTCTTCCTCCTCTCTTTCTCCTCCCAGGGACCAAAGGGAGAAGGGGGAGCCGAGAAAGTGGCCCTGCCATCCCCTGGATTAACCAGCGTCGCCGCCCCGTCACCGGCGGCCACATCCCTTCTAATTTGTAGTGGTGGGTTTCTTTCCTTGGAGGAGCCAGGGTACTTTTAAGCAGGTAGAGGTAATGGGAGGCTTGTTATTCAAGGGTAAGTCCAAATGGAATGTGTTCAGCTTCCTCAGGTCAAAGGTCTGCAGTGTCTGAGGTCACACCACTCTGAAGTACCTGAAGTCAGAGAATGAGCCATTAGCTGCAGGATCACACTGGGAAGTGAGGGGCTGTTTACCAGGAGGAAATGAGCCTTGGGGTATTTGAACAAAAAGGCAGCTTAGAAGACACTTTTCCTCAGCATAGGAGGACTGGCTTAATGGAAGGAAAGAAGGCAGAGGGGATGGAGAAAGCTAAAGAGAGGAGACTCGTCTAACGGTGTTTTTAGAAGAAAAACACTTCTCATGGTGTGTTTTTATACTGAAATTTCCAAGTTTTTTACCCATGTTGAATGATGAAGAGGAATTGAAATGGCTAAGAGAAATGAGTAAAAATGAAAGAGGAAGGTTTTGGGAGGGTAAGGATTATGACTGACCGTGACGTAAAGAAAGGAAGTTTGTCTTTATTGCTAGGAAAAAACAGTAAAAGTCATGAGCTGGGAAAGTGCAGGGGTGACATTTTTCGAAGTTAGAAGCAAGAGTGTCCCTTTTGCTATGTACCTTAAAAAAATAATTGATTTAAATTGTATGTTGACGGAAAAGAGATGTACATTTACAATGGCTGCGGTCATCATTATTCTGTAGCCAGGAAAACAAACCCCTTTACAGTTAGGAGATTAAGTGTAATTGGTCTCTTTCCATTTTTATTCAGTAACTATACAGCATATATTAAAATATTTATTTAAAAAATCTTTAATTTCCAAACACTGTCTGTGAAGAATGGTGATGATACTGTAGATGAAGAATGCAGAAAAAGTGTTTATATAAACCCTGAAACTGAAGTACAGCAGGGCTGTTTGGTCACCCAGCAGTTATTAGAGAGGCCCATGTTTCCACATACGCTACAGAGGATTTTGTTAAGAATCAAAGCATCAGTTAACAAATCAAGGTAGATGGACCAGGAGTTAAAGGAAAGACCTCAGGGCAGCGTGGGCCCAGTGGCCCTGTGGTAGGCTTTGCAGGCTGTTACAAGTACAGAGATGAATTCCGTCTACCTGGCTTCCTGGCCGACCTTCAGCATGAGTTCCCTGGAGTTGTGGAGCAGCGGCCCAACAACACTCTGAAGGAATGGGGGCAGGAAGGGAGGCTTATCCTTATACCGTGATGTTCTTGTGTTCTAAATGAGTCTTCACTGCAGCTGTTGAGTTGCTTAGCCAGTGAATTGATGAAGTTGAAATCTGTACCCCCAAACCCTTGTTCTTTTCATTATATGACGTCTTAGAGACATTTGTCTCCTAAGTACGCTGAGAACCAAGGAGGGAAAACACTCTGAATAAAAGACCGCATTCTGAAATTTTAAGATGCTGAAAATCAGACCTGTGTTGACAGGACTCCTGGAAGACAAGGTAAACATCAGTTTTGTTTCCTTTAGGTGATTCGCGCGGCCCTCCAAATCATCACATGGGCCCAATGTCAGAGAGGCGGCACGAGCAGAGCAGCGGCCCTGAGCACGGTCCCGAGAGGGGGCCTTTCCGGGGCAGCCAGGACTGCAGGGGTCCCCCTGATAGGCGCGGCCCTCACCCCGAATTCCCTGATGACTTCAGCAGACCAGACGACTTCCACCCCGACAAGCGCTTTGGCCACCGGTTACGAGAATTTGAGGGGCGAGGAGGCCCTTTACCACAAGAAGAGAAGTGGAGGCGTGGGGGCCCTGGGCCTCCGTTCCCCCCTGACCACAGGGAGTTCAGTGAGGGGGATGCCCGGGGTGCAGCCCGGGGCCCCCCAGGGGCGTGGGAAGGCCGCAGACCTGGAGACGACCGCTTCCCCCGGGACCCTGAGGACCCGCGGTTCCGAGGGCGCAGAGAAGAAAGGTGGGCCAGACACTGTATGGGTCCATGTCCTGCTCCCTGGAGCTTCCCATCTGTTCTGTCCACATGGATCTCTTTCCTCCTTCACTGGGGGGAGAGTGCCCTCCCCTCTCTAGGTTTTGTGTTTAGACGCAATATAATATGCCTTTTAACATCTATTTGATCCTTTATTATCTCTGCAGTTTAGAAATCTTTTCCTTTTTGCTTATTTCTTGGTCCTTTTAAACAGATGGGTAGGCCTGTGTACTATAAAGTTTCTTGGATTTGAATAGAAATCTCCAGGTTCTCTTGGTTAGAATGATGAAATATGAGACAGAGATCTAGACAGAAAGGAATTATTGAGTAGATAGTTTTTGTGTAATTGCTTAAAAATCTTAACAAAACCCAATCAAGCTGAAGAATAATCTTGCTGTTCAAATAGGCTGAGGTCAGGCTTGGACACTTGACTTGTTTGGGGTAAAAAAAAAAAAATGAATAGAGGAAGTAGGGAGTAAAAAGCAATAGTGAAATCTCAAGTGAGACTCAAAATAATCAATGATAATAATTGAGTATTTACTGTGTGCCAAATGTTACTTCATTCAATTGCTGCAATGAGTCGTGAGTTTACCTGTCAGCCTGTACAGGTGAGGGATGCCACTGAGAGAGTAATTGCTTGACTTTGGAAGGTCCCACAGATGGTGCGTGTAAGAGCAGCTCCTGGTCTGGCCATCCAGCTGCAGAGCCGTGCTGTGCTGCCCAGCACTCCCGTCCTCCTGCCACAGTCATCTCTCCATGTCTTTTCTCATCACGCTGTTATTGTTGCTAGTAGGCAATTGAGGTAGAGGTTGGTGATCTCCATTCTCATGGGCATGTTAGAAAAGAGTGGCTGATAAAACGTCCAGGGAGGGTAAAATGGAGGGGTCAAGGGAAGCAGCTTTTGGAGGGGAGTTTTTAATAAAAAGATTTAAGAGCTCACTAAATGATATCCAAGTATTCACTCTTTGAAGTGGCATTTTATGTCTGCAGGAGCCCCATTTCCAGTGGATTTGGCACCAACGTAACTTTGATTGATTTCTTGAATCTCTGTGTCTGTGCTGTGCAAAGTTTCAGATTTTACTCTGTTTCAGTTTGTGTTCTATTTGATCTGTCAGTGAGAGACCCACACCTGGACACTTGTGCTGTTCACAGTTTGTACTCCTCTTCTGACATGCCAGACGTGTCCTGCTCATGTTGTGCTTGCTTTTTTCTTCGCCAGGAATACAGTCTCCTAGGTGTCTGCACTTGGATCTTTCCTCCTGTCCCTTTCCTCTGCTTTTCAGAGCACTTAGCAGTCCTTGACATGAAGTGATATATTTATCTGTGTATCACTTTTATCTCCCAGAAGCATGGCATATTCCTGAAGGGAGGTCCTCAGAGCCTAGCGCAGTAGTGGTGATGCCCTGTGGGTGCCCAGTGACTGTTGAATACATGAATCTGTTATAGAGGGAGATATATTTTAGAGGGGTCAGCTCATTAGCAGATAACTACTCAGCTAACACATATGGACTGAGGGGTTTCAACAACAGAAATTGATTTTTGTCACAGTCCTGGAGGCTAGAAGTCCCAGATCAAGGCCCAGCAGTGTAGGTTTCTGGTGAGATTTTTCTTCCTGGCTTGCAGACAGACACCGTCTCCCTTGTCCTTGCATGATGGAAAGAGACTGAGCAAGCTCTTTGTGGTATCTGTTCTTATTAGAGCATATATCCCATCGTGGGGCCCCACCTGCAGAGCCTCATCTAACCTAAATAGCTCTCAGAGGTCCATTTCCAAAGTCGCTTTGGGGGATGGAGCTTCAGCATATGAATTTTGTGGAGGGGACAAAAACATTTAGTCGTAACAGGAACTGTTTTCTATCTAGGGCAGATTAGATTCCCTCTGTCCTTTTGTAGTCAGGGCAGTTGTATAGTGGATGCCGGGACAAGGGAAGAGTCCTGCCCTGTGTGGGGACTCCTCTCTGAGTCTGCCTCGGGGGAGGAGCGCCCTCTGCTGGCACTCCTGCTCCACTTCTCTTCCCTTGTCAATTCCACCCTCACCCTAAGTGGCTAATTCCCAGCAGCTGGAGTACCCCTCCTTGGCTTGCAGGAGCATGGCTCATTAAGTTACAAAACAGGTATTAAGAACGCATCCGGATAGTTGGAATGGTGGAGTGAAGCAAGGACAGTAAAGCAGCCAGTTACAGATGTAGACTTAGAAAACCACTTCTTTTAAGCAACCAGTGTCATAATTAATTCAGGGAAGGACCCTCAGCGGATGCAGAGAGCCATCAAATAAAACGATTGTGGAGAGTCAGTATATTTTCACACTGCCCAGGTACCACTCCACAGATTACTTAATTGCAAAGGAGAAAGTGGACCTTTACAACAATGAAATTTGGTTGCCATATCACTTTTACATCCTAAACAGTGAGACAGACTGGCATCACTATGAAGGTATAAGAAGTTTTACCAGAAACGTTTTACCTGAATCTAATTATGGGAAAATCAGAAGAACTCAAATTGTGGAATGTTATGTAAAACCCCTGTATGGACCCTTCAAAAATGTCAAGGTCTATTCCAATAAAAATTAAAAAGTCAAGGTCACAGAAGATAAAACACAAGATGGGGACTGTTCTAGATTAAAGTAGACCAAAGAGATGGGACCACTAAATAACAGTGTATGATTGAAAGCTATAAAGACAACCGTAAAAGACACTTTGAGGACAGAGAAATTAAAATTGGATTGTGTATTAAATACTATTACATGTTATTTAGAATGATAGTAGTGTTGTTATGTAGGAGAAAGTCCTTATTCTTAGAAGAAATCTGCTGAAGGATGAAGAGGTGAAGCATTATGTCACAGCTGGTTTTGAAAAGGCTTAGAAAGTGAATTAGTAAATAGTGAAAAGACAAGGTTTGTGTGGCAGAATCTTAAGAACCGATTAATGAATTGTGGTGAAGAATGTATGGGCATTTGTTGCTCTGTATGAAATTTTTCAAAATGTTGGAGCATAAGATAAACAAATGGAAACTCAGGAAAAAGCAGAAAGCCTGGTGGGCCCTAAGCCCTTGCCCCTCTCTGACCCTTTCTCCAGTTTCCGAGGCCTCTCTTGGTTGCTCACGCACCTTTCCTACTGGCAGGCCCCTCTTTCTGCTCCCTCACAGGCTTCTGCAGCTCTGGCTCCCCTCATTAATGGCCCTGCTTCAGTAGCACTTCTGGCCCACTTAGTTCCCCAGTTCCAGAATTCTTGAGAGGTGGTGAAATGGTCCCCTAGCCCAGGCATGAGATTGTCAGCTTGGCAGTGGTGAGCCACCCACAAACCAGATGCCTTCCTGTCCATCAGGCAGGTGAGAGTGGGGCCATTGGCGCAGATTACGGCCCCATGCCTGCCCCTGAGCAGAGAGGTGGGCCAGGGCAGATGGCAGAACAGATGCCCCCAAACAAGTCAAGTACAGTGAGTAGGCATGATCTCTAATGATCTCTGTCCCTCCCCCTTTGTTTTCTGATTATGTAAGTCATGTTTATATATAAAAATGTGAATGGTAAAATGAAGAATATTTGGGAGGCAGAGGTAAAGAGCCTGCACTGAGTGTCAAGACTGGCTGAGTTCAAATCCCAACACTTAACCATGTGTCCTTAAATAAGTGACTTAACTTGTCTGAGTCCTGTGACTTAACTTGTCTGAGTCCTGTGTAAATACTCACAGGTAGAATAGAGTCACTTTCATAAGGTGGTTGTAAGGATAAAACAAATGAAATAATACACTGTAAAGCACTTGGCATGAGATAAGCACTTTAAAAATGCTCACTGTTATTATTCCTCAAAGCCTAAAAGAAGATTAAAATAACCCCACATTCTAGTACACTTCCCTCTTGCCCGTTTTTACCTGCCATATTATAAAATGGGTACTTTAAAAAATACATAATTTAATTTTGTTTTTCTCTCAGTCAACATTGTATCATATTTCCTCACATAATTAGGCTTTTTTGAAACATGAACTTGGACCTGCAAGGTATTCCATTAGATGGATATCCTGTTTTTTTTTCCTAACAGCTTCCGAAGAGGAGCACCCCCAAGACATGAGGGCCGTGCTCCCCCCAGAGGAAGAGATGGCTTTCCTGGGCCTGAAGACTTTGGACCAGAGGAGAATTTTGATGCTTCTGACGAAACAGCCCGAGGAAGAGATCTCAGAGGTCGAGGTCGGGGTACCCCACGAGGTAAGCTGAGAACCATGGGTCTGGGAAGGACAGGGATGAAGAGTTGGGTTGTTGTGAGCACACCTGGAATAGTCTGTGAGTGTGGTGTTTTGATTCATTGTGTAGGAGGAAGGAAGGGTTTGCTTCCCACTCCTGATGAGTTCCCTCGCTTTGAAGGAGGACGGAAACCAGACTCCTGGGATGGAAATAGAGAGCCAGGTAAGGCAGTAGAGCTGCTTGTGCCTCAGGGTTCCTCTGACCGACAGTTCTCAGAGTGTGGCTTGAGGACTCCCCCAGGGGTCCACTGGGTTCTCTCTTCAGCAACTCACCTCTCCCTGGGAGGCTGGGTTGTCTTCATGTCTTCAACCCACAGTGTGAACTGAATGCAGGAGCAGGTGGGGACTTTCTCCTGCTGAGCCAGATATTAAAGAGATTTGTCAAAATGCCACTCTTTTCACTAAACAGTTTTGTTTTTGGAAAATATAGTTAAATGAACTGAAGTTTTCTCAGT
Organism: Cephalophus harveyi; assembly: GCA_006410635.1. NCBI lineage: Eukaryota > Metazoa > Chordata > Mammalia > Artiodactyla > Bovidae > Cephalophus > Cephalophus harveyi. The sequence goes on along the minus strand of SJYT01038486.1, from coordinate 191,098 downwards.
CTTAATTTCTAACACGGCAGATGTTAGAACTCTCATAAATGAAATCTCTTTGGGGTCTTCAATCATTTTTAAGAGTGTGAAGACATTCTGGAACTAAAAAATCTGAGAACCACTTTTCTGGACCTTCCAACTCCTCTTATTTTAGGGGGTATGTTGATTCCTAATCTTGACCTTTCTGTGTACTCAATGATGTCACTGGCCTACAGCAGGTATTTAGGAAATGTTTCTTGCATGAATGAATATTTGTTTTCAAGTTGCTACTTAACAGTATAATTTCTGTCTTCTTTTGGTCACATTGTACTTTAATATGGTACTTTAATATGGGGTTCTCCGGTGGCTCAGCGGTAAAGCATCCACCTGCAATGCAGGCGATCTGGGTCGATCCCTGGGTCGGGCAGATTCCCTGGAGAAGGTTATGGCTACCCACTCCAGTATTCTTGCCTGGAGAATCCCACGGATAGAGGAGCCTGGTGGGCTACAGTCCATGGGGTCACAAAGAGTTGGACATGACTGAGCAGCTGAGCATGCATGAATGTACTTAAATATAATGAGATTGTCAGATTCTTAGCCTCGTGGATCTGTGCTTCCTATTTTAGGGCCAGGACATGAACATTTCCGTGATGCTCCCCGCCCTGATCATCCCCCTCATGATGGTCACTCCCCAGCTAGCAGAGAACGGTCCTCTTCTCTCCAAGGCATGGACATGGCATCTTTACCACCCCGAAAGCGCCCCTGGCATGATGGGCCGGGAACCTCTGAGCACAGAGAAATGGATGCCCCAGGAGGTCCTTCTGAGGATCGAGGAGGCAAAGGTAAATGAGGCTGGTGATTACAGCTTGGGGGCTGTGGGTGCTACACTCCTGCCAAGAAGGCTTCAGGGTTACCGGAAGCCCCATCCCAGTGTATGCCTGTTCTGTCTCTCCTTACTGGGGCACCCCCCACTGGGGTACGAGGGGTCCTTTACCCTCCAGGGCTTAGACTGCAGAGGTACGTGTTCCCAATTGTGGTACAGCCAGTGGGTGACTGGAAGCTCAGTCTCTGCACAGGTCTCCTCCACTTGCTTCCAGGAGTGCCTGGTTTGTTCACTTTTCCACTCCGGCCCTTTTTCAGACGTCCCAGCACTTTCTCTGCTGATCTGTGAGACTCTTTCTCTGATTGGCAGATGTGCTCTGGTAGTGGCTGCTCTGAGCCCTCGGGGCCGTTGTCAGTGGCAGGGAGGATTGTCTTCTCTCAGGTTCTGTGCCTTTTAGTTTGGACCCAGAAGGAGCTCTGCTTGTGGCCAGAGTCACAAAGACTTTGGGGAATATGGTCTGGAAGTGGTTTTCTTTTCAGAGGGGCAGTGGATTATTTCTGCCACTTGAAACTCTGGATCTTTATTTTATAGAGGCAGCACTGACTTTGAGCCAGGAGTGGTAGCTATTGAATGCTAACTACAGCTGTGGTCTCAGGTGAGGCTGGGCTGATAGACAAGGAGTGTACCTTGGAGGCTGCTGAAGAGTGCCCATGCGCCCCAGCCTGTGCTCCACTCCAGTTCACCTGCCTCCTGTTGAATCCCTTCTTTACAGAGTTCTACCTTTTGTTCTTGGTAGTTTGGTTCTTCTAAGTGCAGAGCTCTCAGAAATAACTTCGTGCCACCAGTCCCCACCCACATGCACATTTTGTTGCTGGCTGGGATGGGCGCTCAGGACACACTTTGTGGGTTCCAGGCTGAGGCCACATGGCTAGTGTGGAAGTGACATCCTAACTGACAGCTTCTCTGCCAGGCTACCATGAGGCGGCCTAGGCTGAGCTTTGTAAGAAAAGAAGCCAAACTTCCTTTGGCTATCTTTCCTCACCTCGTCTTAGCTGGATTCAGATTCCATTCAAAAATTTAACACAAAGTTGGCAATAGTTTTCTGATAGTGCATGATGGGAGATGTGACCAAACGCTGTCATCTCAGGAAAAAATTTTTAAAGTCAGAATTTTAATGATACCTAGAGGTTTGTGTGTCTAATCCTGGAACAACTAAAACTATCCCTGGAGAAGCACTAAAAGCTAGTGTTTTTCTTTTTGTATTTTTGTTTTTCAGGAAATATTTTATCTAGCTATTTAACAAGAAATCAAAAGTGCCATATAGTTGTAGGATAATCATAGCAGATACTTATTCTGTAGAGCACTTGTAATTAACATCATCAGCAGTTTGTATTTCTTACTGGCTTCTAATATTAAGTCAGTGCTTTTCAAACCTTCCCCCAGAACAGCTGCGGTGGCATAGGAAAGGTGAAGATACACTTCTCATACACTGTAGGCACAGTCCAGCATGGTCTGTGGCCTCCAGCAGGGGCTCTGTGTGTATCTCTTGGCTCCGCTCCATCACAGCCTTGGGGAACACTGTGTCTAGCTGATGGCTGAAGGGCACAGCCACAAGCCAGGAGGAATGAGAAAAGGAAAAGTGGAGGCACAACTTCTACTGCTCTGAGTACCATGTTAATGTTCTCAGAACTCTGTTTAAAAAACAAACAAAACCAGAAATGTTCCACTGTCTGTCATCATAGAGTAAATGTTTGTACCAGGAGTTATTAAAAAGTTGAAATAAAAGTCACATGTAAAACCACTGTTCCATTTCAGGCCGCGGGGGCCCAGGACCTTCTCAGAGAGTGCCTAAGTCCGGACGTTCCAGCTCCTTGGATGGAGACCACCATGATGGATACCACAGAGATGAACCTTTTGGGGGCCCTCCAGGCAGTGGTGCCCCTTCTAGAGGGGGCCGGAGTGGCAGTAACTGGGGTAGAGGGAGTAACATGAACTCTGGCCCACCAAGGCGAGGAGCTTCAAGGGGGGGTGGGAAGATGTGTATAAGAGACAGGTTCAGTTCAGTTGCTCAGTCGTGTCCGACTCTTTACGACTGTTGTGTATAAGAGACAGGCTCAAAACCCCTAGGCCTCTCTGGACAGTATTTAAGAACTTCTTGTGGACTTTCCAAGAGAAAGAAAAGGAAACCTGTGCCGCGTAGCCCTGAACTCTCTGGGCAGCTGAATCCCAGGAGCCCCTGCTGAGGTCTTCAAGATGAAGAGACTGCTGCTGGCTGCCCAGAGTAGCTGGCCTTGTTTTGTCCTGTCCACCCTCACTGCCCAAAATCCCACATGGGTTTGTGAAGATAAAAGCTGGAATCTTTCTTTTTTTTTTAAGTGTCACGAGACATGGAGCACCTCCACAAATTTAAGTTCATGTCCAATCGAAAATTTGTTTCTATATGTACAGTTGTCAGAGAAAAAACATTAAGTTGTTTTTGTATGAATACAGAATGTGATTTATGCAAGAATTAACAGAAAACAACTAGTCATCATGTGCTTGCCTTAAGGAAACCTTTAGTTTCCATCGCATCCAGCTGCTGAGGGGTGTACAACTACTGCTTAACATTTGTGAACATCCTTGATGGGAATCTCTTAAGTCATCTAAATTAACTCATCTGTGAATTTTGTTTTTAAACAAATTCTTACCTAGCCATTCTGTCACACTTTTGTAGCATAGTGAAAAATACTTCAAAACTATAATGTGGTTTGAAGTTAGATTCAAAGCCTTATTAGTTAGACATGCTGTGGCAAATGGAAAATTATACACTGAAGAAAAAAAAAATCTGCATGTCCAAGTAGAGGTCTCCCTTGGCTGCATCTTCTAGTACTTACACCGTAGACTTGAGTTGCTTTTTTCTGATTAGAGGAACATAAGCTAGAAATCATTTCCACATACCTTTTGAATACTGTAAATCATTTCAAAAATGGTTTTAAGTTGAGAAGGAATGCATCAAAATCTTTCTTAAAACAGTTTTGCAAAATTTAAATAATGTCTTCCTCTTCCACACTAGCTATGTGGAAACATCAGTGTTTAAGGCAGAGGATTGTTCAATTAAAAGTAAGCCAGGAAGGTCTCACCCACAACAGATTCTTTTAGTTTTAAATGAATGGGACATTTGGCCCACTTTGAATTGGAAGCCAAAAGTTCAGTTTGAGATAACCCAGGATACTTTCTATATTGACCCCTTACTTTGTTTTTATAAAAAGGCTTTTTTATTCTTCAAAGGACATCCTGTGGTCACCCTCACTACTTTTGACAACTTTAGTTGGGCACTGGAGACAGGTTTATTTGACAAATTTAGTGGTGCTGGAAAGTGTCAGTAGTTGCTTAGGAAAGGGAGATTGACATAGTTGGAGTATATAGACTCCTAATTGGTTCTCCATTAATTTAAAAAATGGTAAAAAGCCAAGTTACTTCTGCAGATAAAATGTTCACCACACATAAACACTGCCTTTTTTAGGGTGTTAGAACCTAGAGGCTTCAAGAGATTTTCTCTTTACTTTGCAATTTAAAACATCCTATTTATCAGCACCTTGCTCTAAACACACCTTTAGGAGGCTCAAGATTGCTTTAGGTTTGTGGATATTCTTTATTTGCCCTCTACTGGTATAGCTTAAAAAGAAGTTGTAATCAGATTCTAAGAGGATAAAAAGGGATCTAGAGCACAATACCATAATAGACAGTTTATTGTTGTTCAGTGGCTAAGTTGTGTCTGACTCTACGGGTAACATCCTATGGACTGTAGCTTATCAGGCTCCTCTGCCCTCCACTATCTCCTGGAATTTGCTCAAATTTGTGTCCATTGTATCAATGATGCCATCCAATTATCTCATCCTCTGTCACCCGCTTCTCCTCCTGCCCTCAGTCTTTCCCAGCATCAGGGTCTTTTGCAGTGCGTTGGCTCTTCATATCACATGGCTGAAGTATTGCAGCTTTAGCATTAGTTTTCCCAATTCAGGGTCGATTTCCTTTAGGATTGACTGGTTTCATCTTGCAGTCCAAGGGACTCTCAAGAATCTTTTCTAGCCCACAACTCAAAAGCATCAATTCTTCAGCACTCAACTTTCTTTATGGTTCAACTCTCACATCCAGACATGACTACTGGAAAAACTATAGCTTTGACTATACAGACCTTTGTCAGCAAACTGATGTCTCAACTTTTTAATACACTGTCTGGGTTTGTCACAGCCTTCCTTCCAAGCAGCAAGTGTCGTTTTGGAGCCTAAGAAAATAAAATGTCACTGTTTCCAATTTTCTCCCATCTATTTGCCATGAAGTGATGGGACAGATGCCATGATGTTAGTTTTTTGAATGCTGAGTTTTAAGCCAGGTTTTTCACACTCCTCTTTCACCCACATCAGGAGGCTCTTTAGCTCCTCTTCACTTTCTGCTATTGGAGTGGTATTATCTGAGGTATATCTGAGGTTGTTGATATTTCTACTGGCAATTTTGATTCCAACTTGTGATTCAACCAGTCTGACATTTCACCTGATGCTACGCTGCATGTAAGTTAAATAATCAGGGTAACACTATACAGCCTTAATGAACTCCTTTCTCAATTTTGAATCAGTCCATTGTTCCATGTTCAGTTTTAACTGTTGCTTCTTGACCTGCATACAGGTTTCTCAGGAGACAGGTAAGGTGGTCTGGTAGTCCCATCTCTTTAAGAATTTTTCAGTTTGTTGTGATCCTCACAGTTAAGGCTTTAGCGCAGTCAGTGAAGCAGAAGTATATGTTTGTTTTTTTGGAATTCCCTTGTTTTTTCTATGATCCAATGGATGTTGGCAATTTGATCTCTGGTTCCTCTGCCTTTTCTAGAGATTAGGCTCTTTTTTTTTTTCTGAGACTGATGTGGTAAGAACTTTATCATAAGATTTTAAGGCTTTAACTTCAAAAACACTACCTCAGTAAGCAGATAACCAGGTCGCATTTTGAGAATGAATTCATTTAGAGAAAACGGAAAACTCAACATTATTTATTACTTAATGTATATATCTGCATTTTAATTCATCACTGTCAAAATACATACAATATATTGTGCTTTGAATTTTATAAAAACAGATTTCCCAACAGTGAATTCTTGGGAAAATGCTGGAAAAACAATTTTTAAAAATAGCATCAATATAAAAATGGGCTGAATGCGGTAAAATCTTCAGTCTTAGAACTAAAATACAGATTTAGCTAGGGGGTAGACAGAGCAGCCAGTGGTACATTTTCCAGTCAAAAAAATAAATCATTCCCCCAAACAGGGGATTTGCTTTTACAAACACTCCGTAGTTGTGCCTCTTGAGGTAGGTAATCAACAGGGTTGAAAAGCAGCCTTCTTTCAAAATAAGGGGGATGGGAGTAAGTCTACCTTAGCGTCCACCTCTTGGAGCAGGGCTTGTTGGACACTGATCAAGAGCTTTAAATATAAATTTTGAGGCTGGAGGAAGAGGCAAAACTCTGTTGCCTGACAACCTGTTTAAGCAATGCTAATCCAGTCCCAGGAAACAATTACTTTCAGGTTGTTCTCAACCTTAGCAGAAAAAGGAATCATCTGGGAAGCTTAAAAAAAAATTCTGATGCCAATCTCCCCCTGACCTGGCCCAGAGATTCTGACTGAAGTTTGACTCAAGTAACTCTCATGTGAACTAAGAACCACTGGCATAGGATTAAAACTTTTAAAATACAGTTTACTTTCTAGTTAATATGTAGCTAGTGACAAAATGTTGTTTTATTTATGGACTTAACGAGAATACTGAGCCCATTCTTTCTGGCAATAAATTAAGGTAAGTCCTAGACCAAGGTGCTAAATCTAACAGAAGAAAATTTGGCAATTAGATATGAAAAGCACCTTACATTCCATTAAGATCAGAATATAAAGTGTAAACTATGCTTCAAAAGCACATCATAAAATTAGGAATGAAAAACTAGACCTTGTAGAAATCCATGGTTTCCATCCAATAGGATAACTGGATGTGGAATTATCTTCCTGTCTCCCAGGCGTTTCCTTAGGTGAGTTCTGTCCATGGACCTCTGAGCATTTACATGCATCTTACTGGATACCATGCTTCTTGGCCCCTGGTTTCCTTATGTAATGCAGAACCAACTGTCTTTTAATTTTATAAGACATCATGTTAACAATTTCACTAAAGAGAAAACTGAAATAAACCGTATTAACTAAAGCACTTGAAAAAACTCCAGTGGCTAAAGTCAGCATTTAATCTGCTAACTCCTATGGATACACTCACGTTGAAGAATAAGGGAAAAAACTTTCAAGAGCGAAAGAAATCACGTTTACTGGAACTAAACTACTGCGATCTACCCCTGGATTTTTTTAGGTGACAAAACGTGAAAGAAATCCGGGAAAATAAGGGCAGTCAATCAAAACAGAAAAGCTATTTACTCTTTTTTTTTTTTACTGAGTGTAATCTAAGACCACGTTTAACGCAAAAGCAATTTATCATTGTTTCATAGCGTATCACCAATTCAAAACAAAATCTGGTTTTCACAGCACCTGCTGCCGAGTGTAGCACAAAATGCTGAAATCGAGGAGCTTCCCAAACTGCTCGTGTCTCAGTTTACAGTTCGCTGGCACAGTAAAGGAGCAGCTTCTACCCCGTGCGGTCTGGGAACGGACAGGCGCAATCCTTGGTTTGGCTGGCGCTGGGCCTAGAGCCGGTTGCCCGTGTCCTCTCGGTGGCGCATCCTGGGGACGGATTCTGCGTCCTTCCGACGGCGCGGGCCGCGGGCCTCAAACGGGGAGCGCCTTGGCGAGGGCGGCGCCCGGGCCCAAGCGCCCGAGCGTGAAGCGCAGAGCAGTGCCCGCGCCCCGGGGGAGCACGCCCAGCAACGCAGCCAGCAGTGCGGCCACTTGTGCGCAGGCGCCCAGCGCTGTGAGCAACGTACTCCGCAGACACAGCGCCGCGTACAGCGTCGCGCCTAGCGCGACCACGTAGAGCAGCGCGGGCCGCGAGGGCGCCTCCTCGCCGCGCAGCAGGCGTCCACACGCTGCGCCGCCTCGCAGTAGTGTGCCTCCCGCTAGTGCCAGCGCCGAGCCCAGCGACCACAGCAGCGCGAACTTCCGGGCGCGCAGCAGCAGCACAGGCGCGTAGAGTGCGGCCAGGCCGAAGCAGAGCGCAGCCAGCAGCAGGCACACGCCACTCGCCGCCAGCCGCTGAGTGCGCGTCACGCTGGGCAGGCACGTCTGTCCCGCCGCCGGCTCCGCGGGGCTCTGTATCCACGTCCAGCGCAGCCCCGCGCGGCTCAGCCACGCCCCGGCCCCCGCCGTGGGCTCCTTCGTCTCTCCCGCGGCGAGCAGTGGCTCCGCGGCCGCTGGGCCGCCCGCTTTCCCCTGCGCCAGATATTCCTGCAGCTGGCGGTTGAGGTCCGCCATGTTGGATGGAGGCTTCCGCGAAGTGGCGGGGGGGCATCTGCCGCCCACTTCCGGCTCTGCTCGGTCGGCTTTGGAAACTGCTCGGACCTCGGGCGGCTGTTAGTCCGCCTAGACGGAAGGGGCGGGGCTTGTGGTTCCGCTGCGTTCGTGGTCTAGACTGACACTTGAGCTGAGACCGCGGCTGTGCAGTGCGTGTAGCATCAGGATATCTTTCTTCGGTGTCCGCTGTAGGCGCTGACAGGGCTTGGGTGAATTGTAACAGCATTAGAAGTTAGTTGAGGGGAGTGAGCTCGTGTGGATATAAATGAAAGAAACTTGTGTGTCTTGACTTTATGGATATCAGTATCGTGATTCTGTGCTGTAGTTTTCCAATATTTGGCCATTGAGGGGAAATGGGGAAAGGGTTTACGGTCTTAAACTATGCTAATCTATAATTTAATTTCTTAAGAAGCTCACGCTGCAGGTCATAAGTGGTTTCTTTGGTAGTGCTACAGAGCTGAAGCAGAGTTAACCGCCTACTCCCACTGATGGGCTTCTCTTACCCGTTTCAGCATAGGTCTGGCAATATTGTTTCAAGCCCCAGGTCATATATGTATATTTTTGGCCCACATTGTCATGCTTCTGATGCACCTCTGGGTACAGGTTTCCTGACCCATCGGATAATTCTGAAGCGCTTGTTGACGGCTCGGTTAATTTCTGATCTTTTTTTCAGAACCTCCTTGAAGTTCCTTGGCTTGTTATGTAGGTCACAGCCATCTGGGTGTCTGCTAGGACTTCTGGTTTCCCTACTCTCTGGTTTCTGCTTAGCTAATTCCTGTTCTCAGACATTCAGAGTAAGCTGCACCTCTTGTTGTTGACATCTCTCACAGAGGTGCACTTTCTCAGAGTTCTCATCTATCCCAATTGTGAAAATTTATTTGTTGAAGGCAGTGCCAGCAGCTTGAGGACAAGTTCTCTCTCATCTCCCTTTTCTTTATACCTGGAAGGCTACAGCAGAGGCACACAAACGGACGTTGACCTGATTGACACAGCTGTCGATTTGAGTGCAATTAAAGGTGCTTGAAAGCCTTTGTAGAAGTCGAAGCCTTCGGTTGAAAAGCTCATTTTTAAAGTGTCTATTGTGAATTTAAATATGATGGCATGGAAGTCTTTTTGTGAGGTAAAGTGCAACCCAATTAGGTACTACAGCAATGTATTCTTGTACAGGTCTTTGATTTACTTGCCCCAGAAGCACTGGGAATGGGAGGCAGGGCTGAGCGCTGTAGGCTGTTTCTTCTATCGCTGACTTCGGGAGGCACTGCAGGAGAAGAGAGGGTATCTCCCTGTGTCTGTTTCTTTTGTCTGTACTAGCTCCCCTCACTCCCTTGGTGCTGGCTTCCCCTGCACAACTCCAGCTGACGACTGGTGACCCTCCTTTGTCCTTTATGACGACATAAGTATTATGATTTCCTGCTGTTGTCATGTCTGACTTTTCAGTTTTCTTGTTACCTGTGTAACCAGTTTTCCCCTATTATTCCCTTTAATACTTTGTTTTCCTGGTTGGATCTTGACTATTGTTACTGAACAAGCAAACTTGGTTCCACTTGCCCAGTGTGCAGCACAGCCAATCTGCTGACCCTGGATTGTGGTGGAGGAAAGTATCGTGTTTATTGTAGGGTGCCAAGCGCCTCGCTCACATGACCCGAACTCCCCAGTGGCTTTCAGGGACAGGTTTCTGAAACTGATCACAGGGTGCATGGTCAGCTCATGCACAATTATTGTTGATTAGTTGATGGTGAGGTAACTGGGTGATATGGGAATCTCAACTGCCAACTTAAAAAAGTACACAATGTGAGAGTTGTGAATGAAGTTTCATTTGGGGCAAAATGTGAGGACTATAGCCTGGAAGACAGTATCTCAGATAGCCCTGAGAAACTCTTCCAAAGAGGGAGGGTGAAGGTCAGTATATATGTGATTTTGCTGAAGGGGAAATACGGAAATAAGCTCATATATATATATATATATATATATTTTTTTTTTTTTTGCAAAAGGTTTCTGCTAGTCATGAGCAGTTGTCACCATTTGAGTGCTTTTCTAGATATGAGAGGACAAAAGAATTGGGCTCATAAAATTGGCTCCTGGAAATATCTACCTGAAGACCTGTTCTGCCAATTTTTCCCAGAGCGTCAGTTCAGTTCGTTCGCTCAGTCGTGTCCGACTCTTTGTGATTCCATGGACTGCAGCATGCCAGGCCTCCCTGTCCATCACCAACTCCCGGAGTTCACCCAAACCCATGTTCATTGAGTCGGTGATGCCATCCAACCATCTCATCCTCTGTTGCCCCTTCTCCTCCTGCCCTCAATCTTTCCCAGCATTAGGGTCTTTTCAGATGAATCAGCTCTTCGCATCAGGTGGCCAAAGTATTGGAGTTTCAGCTTCAATATTAGTCCTGCTGATAGCCTGCCTCATTTCTACTCTCCACCCTGATCTCCTTTCAGGGAGTGTTGGAAATCAACAGCTGCAGCAACACCTGCTTTAATCCTTGTAGAGGTGGATTGCAAGTGCCAATGGTAGATGCCAATTTGTAGTTAGGGCCCCCTCATGGTAATAGATTTGTTCATGCTTTGAGAGGCATTTTATGACCATTTTGTCCACTGGTGCTAGGAAGGCTTATTCCTAGGTCTGGCAGAGGTTTTGCTGAAAGGCCATTCAATATGCTATTACTGGACTAGGTCTTATAAACAATAGCTAAAGGTAATGTTGGACCATCTGTCTGGCTAGTCTGTTATAGTCCAGGAAAAATTCCCTCTTGTAGCATCTTCCTGTATCAAGAATCACACTATTACAGTAATTGATCTCATATAGAACCATATATTTGATCAGTTGCTTCAAGTTGCCTAGTCATCATTATATTTGTTGGAAGCTCAGTCACACAGTTGGTAATATAAGGAACAATAATCTTGTAAAACAGGCAAAATACAAATAATATAGCTAATACATTAATTAGAATTATAAGTAAATATTTAAGCCAAGAACTTCCCATGCCAAATCAGTTTTTGAAGAGATCGTTAAGACTAGGAAGTGGGTCACTTAAGGCAGAAATGTGATTTCTCACATTCATTAAATGTATTAGAGGATTCATCAGGTACAGGATTCAGTTTGAGTTATGGCACAAGTGCCTCCCTGAGCTGCTGAAGGATGTCAAGTGTCATGTGGTTTTCTAGCACTTTTCTCATCATAGAGACATCAGAATTCAGTAGGCTAATAGCCTGGTTCAGTTCATTTCAGTTTGGTCACTCAGTTGTGTCTGACTCTTTGCAACCCCATGGACTGCAGCACACCAGGCTTCTCTGTCCATCACCAAACCTGGAGCTTAATTAAAGTCATGTCTATTGAGTCGGTGATGCCATCCAACCATCTCATCCTCTTTCATCCCCTTCTGCTCCTGCCTTCAATCTTTCCCAGCCTCAGGTTCTTGTCCAGTGAGTCAGTTCTTTGCATCAGGTGGCCAAAGTATTGGAGTTTCAGCTTCAGCATGAGTCCCTCCAATGAATATTCGGGACCAATTTCCTTTAGGATGGACTGGTTTGATCTCCTTGCAGTCCAAGGGACTCTCAAGAGTCTTCTCCAAAATCACCATTCAAAAGCATTAATTCTTCACCACTCAGCTTTCTTTATAGTCCAACTCTAATATCCACACATGACTACTGGAAAAACCGTAGCTTTGACTAGACAGACCTTTGTTTGCGTCTGTCACCGTTTCCATTGTTTCCCCATTTATTTGCCATGAAGTGATGGGACCAGATACCATGATCTTAGCTTTCTGAATGTTGAGCTTTAAGCCAACTTCACTCTCCTCTTTCACTTACATCAAGAGACTCTTCACTTCTTCGCTTTCTGCCATAAGGGTGGCGTCATCTGCATATCTGAGGTTACTGATATTCCTTCTCGCAGTCTTGATTCCAGCCTGTGCTTCATCCAGCTCAGCGTTTCTCATGATGTATGTATTCTGCATATAAGTTAAATAAGCAGCGTGACAATATACAGCCTTGATGTACTCCTTTCCTGATTTGGATCCAGTCTGTTGTTCCATGTCTAGTTCTAACACTTGCTTCTTGACCTGCATACAGATTTCTCACGAGGCAGGTCAGGTGTTCTGCTATTCCCATCTCTTGAAGAATTTTCAACAGTTTGGTGTGATCTACACAGTCAAAGGCTTTGATGTAGTCAATAAAACAGAAATAGATGTTTTTCTGGAACACTCTTGGTTTTTTCCTGTGATCCAATAGATGTTGGCAATTTGGTCTCTGGTTCCTCTGCCTTTTCTAAATCCAGCTTGAACATCTGGAAGTTCACGGTTCATATACTGTTGAAGCCTGGCTTGGAGAATTTTGAGCATTACTTTGCTGGTGTGTGAGATAAGTGCAACTGTGTGGCAGTGTGAACATTCTTTGCTTGGTTACTATCATTTAAAATCTCTTGAGTGAATTTTACTAAGGCTTTGGTATGGCTGATTACATTCTCCAGTCCTGTTAAAGAATGTAACATACTGAAGGCACAAAGATAGCTGCTATATAATCATACCAGTGAAATACAGATTTCTTGACTTATCAGGCTCATACCAATGGTAGACTGGTTGTTACTGGGCTAGTACTAATGGTTAATCAGCTGGGGTCATCTCTAAATTGTTACGCATATGACCCTGAGTCCAAGGAAATCCTAGTGTTCATCTTCCTGTCCATCCCAGTGGAAGCCCATGGACTAGCATCACAGATCCAATTAGGCACAACCCATTGAATCCCTGGTCATCTGACCCATTTGGTTCCATACCAGTCACCATCTCTAAGGGCAATAATATGTAGGCATTGTTCATAAGGCACCCACACAAATTTCCTAATGTTACAAGGATGATCATCCTTGGTACAATTTAATTGTTCCCACCAGAGAGGAACTTTTAAACTAAATGACCATAGCCATAGTGTTAACTACAAAAATCAATCCCATAATTGTGGGAGATTTCCTTCTAATAAATGGGAAATTACAACTTCTAATTGAAACTTAGCTTGTTGTTCTGATTGAACTTGAGTGACCCTAAAAGAAAATTCATATATATGGTTGGGGTCAGAGCAAGTATTATTAACTGGCCAGGTGAGAGGATCCTATCTAGTAATATCAAGAGTAGCCTGAGCAGGACTGAGCTTACTTTCTCCTAAAGTCAGTTTCCTAAGGGCTGGCCAGTCAGCACCTTGGAAGTGAGAAATCCTCCAAGGTAACCAAGAAGTACTAGACACAGGTAATTGGCAACAAACCCAACAATTGGATTGATTTTGAAAACTAGCATAGGATCATGCCCATGATAGAAAGACATTTGATTTGTATGTAAAGATTCAAGAAGTTAAGAAAACATAAATGATTATATAGGTCCAGCATCTTGGGTTAGCTATCTGCTGATGTCCTCTTCTTGTCTTGGTGTGAGTGTAGTTTGTCCTCTGCTTGAATATTGTTGTAAAGTGAGCTTGAGGTCAGCAGTCCTCTCTATAGACCAGTCCAATGTGGAGGCCCTTTTTAAGTGAAAAATATGAATCCAAGAGTCAATTCCCTTTAGTTTTGCTGCACATGAGCTAGTTGAATGCCTGGTAAGAACCTTCCCACCTGGCTTGAAGTGAGTCCTTTAAATGATATATTTGCCAATATATATAATCCCCTGGTTGCAGGGGCATCTGATCTTCATCCAAAGGTAGATTATTGAGATAAGCTTTAGAAACAAACTTAGAGTGTCCTTTTAATAATTCAATTTAACTTTATATCAATATAACTTAACAGCAGGGAACTATCTGGGAGGTGAGTCTAGTAAATACAGATCCCCATTAACAAAATTGGAATTTAATATTCATTGAAACATACTCTTTCTCTCTCTAAAATTACCCTCATTTTTACCAAATTAAGGCTAGTTTGCCAGATAAGTCTGGTCTCAGTAAACTTGCCCTGATTTACATAAGTATGCTTGATCAGATAGACATTTTGATTGCTGAAACTTTTATAAGGACTCTTGGACTGAACTTTTTACAAGACGTCTTAGGGTTAGGAAAGTCACACCAAGGGCTTGTCACAGATTTCGCCTACCAGATTTGGGTGAATTCCTTCCTTTTCAAGGATCCCAAAATACCTTGAGGTTTCTGTAACTGTTCCAGAGGTAGCCTTCCTCATTTATTTGATAAAGCTGCTGGGAACCTAAGAGTTTCTAATCTCTGGAGGGATCAGCTAAGTTAAATGTTTCAATTCTTCTTGCAAAGGTTTAATTTACCAAATTACTGTAAGTCATAATTAAAGGGGAAGGTTTTCCTTACACTTGGAAAACACAGATTCCAGCCTGTAATTTTTCAGATAGAAACCATAAAAATTATAACCCTATTCACCAGTTCACTCAGTGCTTTTGTTAACTTTTTATGAAGCCATCAGATTTTTCACTGAAACCCTTTAATTTCTTATGAAGTTCAGCATTATGGTCTGAAAGTCAGAAGCTTTTATTTATCCAAAAATCTTTTCTATAAATGTTCCTGAGGAGGAAGCATTTTTGCAGAGGCAACAGAATAAAATCATAACTGTCTATGACAGAAGATTTAAGACATATTTAAAATCTGATTGCAATGCAGTCCAGTTGACTAAATTGGTTACTGTTGTAACATACATCACTTAAAGATAGTAACTAGATTTATAACAATATTTTATAGGACATATCAGAATTTTAGGAATTCTATATAGTTTCTAGAATACCTATATTAATATTCACCATACACTATAAGAAGATTTATTAAGCATTTGACAATGCTTCCTATGTAATTTAACATACTAAATGAAACTGTTTAATATATCTCTTTGGGATGTGTTAGGGGCCCTTTGAAGCATCCCACAGTTAGCCAGAGATCAAAGGACTTCATTTAACTTTGATTTAGAAAGTTTTGTCAAAAAACTATATCAAAAAGGTTTAGAACACTCAGATAGGATCATAGTTCACTGTGAAACAATAGTTATTCACTTCAGTTCAGTCGCTCAGTCATGTCTGACTCTGCGACCCCATGAATCGCAGCACGCCAGGCCTACCTGTCCATCACCAACTCCTGGAGTTCACCCAGACTCACGTCCATCGAGTCGGTGATGTCATCCAGCCATCTCATCCTCCGTCATCCCCTTTTCCTCCTGCCCCCAATCCCTCCCAGCATCAGAGTCTCCTCCAGTGAGTCAACTCTTCGCATGAGGTGGCCAAAGTACTGGAGTTTCAGCTTTAGCATCATTCCTTCCAAAGAAATCCCAGGGTTGATCTCCTTCAGAACGGACTGGTTGGATCTCCTTGCAGTCCAAGGGACTCTCAAGAGTCCTCTCCAACACCATAATTCAAAAGCGTCAATTCTTCGGCGCTCAGCTTTCTTCACAGTCCAACTCTTATCCATACATGACCACTGGAAAAAGCATAGCCTTGACTAGACGGACCTTTGTTGGCAAAGTAATGTCTCTGCTTTTCAATATGCTATCTAGGTTGGTCATAACTTTTCTTTCAAGGAGTAAGGTGAAGGTGAAGGTGAAGTCGCTCAGTTGTGTCCGACTCTTTGCGACCCCATGGACTGTAACCTACTAGGCTTCTCCATCCATGAGATTCTCCAGGCAAGAATACTGGAGTGGATTGCCATTTCAAGGAGTAAGCATCTTTTAATTTTATGGCTGCAGTCACCATCTGCAGTGATTTTGGAGCCCAAAGAAATAAAGTCTGACACTGTTTCCACTGTTTCCCCATCTATTTCCCA
This sequence comes from Cephalophus harveyi, assembly GCA_006410635.1. Lineage (NCBI taxonomy): Eukaryota > Metazoa > Chordata > Mammalia > Artiodactyla > Bovidae > Cephalophus > Cephalophus harveyi. Next base: position 175,107 of record SJYT01038486.1, on the reverse strand, counting down.
TGAAGTGATGGGACCAGATGCCATGATCTTTGTTTTCTGAATGTTGAGCTTTAACTCTTTCACTCTCCACTTTCACTTTCATCAAGAGGTTTTTTAGTTCCCAAAGTATTAATAACAAGAACAGACTTCAAAGGCAAATACAGAACAAATCACTTAAAAGGTAAAGAAGCTTAAAATCTATTATCAAAGGCAGTTCAACATCTTAAGAAAACTTGTCCTCTTAACAAGAGAGAAAAGCTAAGCCAAATTCAAGTTTAGCACCCACTTTTAAAATTCATTTACTCAAATGAATTTATACCTTAGTCCTGACCATACACAGAACTCTTTGCACAGGGTCCACATTCCATAAAGCTTTCTGTATCTATCACTTTATTTTTTCCATTCAGGAACAGCCAGCTCTAAGTCAGACCTACTTCAGTTCAGTGGCTCAGTCGTGTCCGACTCTTTGCGACCCCATGAATCGCAGCACGCCAGGCCTCCCTGTCCATCACCAACTCCCAGAGTTCACTCAGACTCACGTCCATCAAGTCCGTGATGCCATCCAGCCATCTCATCCTCGGTCGTCCCCTTTTCCTGCCGCCAATCCCTCCCAGCATCAGAGTCTTTTCCAATGAGTCAACTCTTTGCATGAGGTGGCCAAAGTACTGGAGTTTCAGCTTTAGCATCAGTCCTTCCAAAGAAATCCCAGGGCTGATCTCCTTCAGAATGGACTGGTTGGATCTCCTTGCAGTCCAAGGGACTCTCAAGAGTCTTCTCCAACACCACAGTCCAAAAGCATCAATTCTTCAG
>SJYT01038486.1:133841-168992 GCA_006410635.1 Cephalophus harveyi | reverse complement strand
GTCCTCTGCATATCTGAGGTTATTGATATTTCTCCCGGCAATCTTGATTCCAGCTTGTGTTTCTTCCAGTCCAGCGTTTCTCATGATGTACTCTGCATATAAGTTAAATAAGCAGGGTGACAATATACAGCCTTGACGGACTCCTTTTCCTATTTGGAACCAGTCTGTTGTTCATGGTGGACTATAGTCCATAGGGTCCCAAAGAGTCAGATACAACTGAAGGGACTTAGCGCACACACAGCACTTGTGTGTGTACATGAACAGGGACACTGGTGGCTTTGCTCCGTGATGCCTGTCAGGTCAGGCACTGATAAAAGCTCAGGTGTCTTGGCTGGGTTGGCTGATCGTCTCCGGGGGCTCTGGCGGAGCGGTCTGATCTGAGGACACCGTGGTTCCTCAGCTCGACTCTGCAGACCTCACTGCTGCTCCAGCACTGGGCTGCCTGTGTTGGGGTGCTTTCCCTGGGCTGTCTCCTCAAGCTTCCTGGGTAGTCAGGCGGACTTACACAGGAGCTCCTCATACAGCACAAGGGCCCATCACAGGGTGTCTCACTGTTGGGCAGGGCTTTGTACGTCCAGCTTGGTTAACCTGAGACATCCCTGTTCTGCTGCCTTGGGCAGCCACCCTAGGCACTGATGCCCTTCTGTGGCCACACCATGACAGTGCAGACCTTGTGTGCCAAATTCTTATCATTAAAAGATTCATCAGGCCCACCGACTTGTCACTTGCAGCTTGGTGAGACTGCAGTCTAGCAGAGGACTCAGAGGGGCGGTGGTCAGGGTGCTGGCTCACCTCTCACTTCTCCCTCCACCTACTGATCCCCAAACTAGACCTTGGCTCCTTCCTCACTCAGAACCCCTGGACGGGGTCACAGCTCTCCCCCTGCCTCAGACCCGGTGGGTGCAGAGGAAGCAGGGTGATCTGTGTCGGGACCTGAGAGCATAGGGTGCCAGGGACCAAGAATGTCACCACCACTGACAGGATGAGGGAGCTGAAGAGGTGACAAGCGTGCCTCGGGGTAGCCTGGCTGGTACAGGCCCAGGGCCCAGAGACGGACCAGGTGTGGCCCAGCCAGCAGCAGTGGAGCCCCCAGTGACTGGGCCAGGGGCCGGGGAGGGTGCAGGCTGCCAGACCGCAGGAGATCTCCCAGGAAAGGTGCTCATGGAAAGGGGACGTTTGTGTGTGTTCTAGGATTTTCTAAGGTGAGCACTTTGATGTGTGAATGTGTGACTTTAAGGCAGTTGACTCAGTTTGTCTCAAGAGGTGCCCTCTCTCTGCCCTGTGCTGCGCTCTGTCTCAGGACCCGTGCTGCGCTCTGTCTGCCCCAGGACCCGTGCTGCACTCTTGTCTGTCCTAGGACCCATGTTGTGCTCTGTCTCAGGACCCGTGCTGCGCTCTGTCTCAGGATTCGTGCTGTGCTCTTCCTGAGTCTCTTCTGGTACACCAGCCACAATCTCTGTATCTCATTATTTTCCACTTAACAGTCTGTGAAATCCCGATGTTTCCCTTGAACTTAAGTGGAAAGAAAAAAACAAGCACCTACCAATTGTTTACTAATTTTGTAATATTTAGCAAATAATTTTATTTATTTTTGGCCGTGCTGGGTCATCATTGCTGTGCAGGCTTTTGTCAAGCTGTGGCAAGCAGGGGCTGCTCTCCAGTTGCAGTGAGCAGGCCTCTCATTGCGGTGGCTTCTCTCCTTGTGGAGGCTTCTCTCATTGTGGAGCATGGGCTCTAGAGTGTGCAGGCTTCAGTAGTTGTAGCACATGGACTCAGCAGCTGTGGCTCGTGGGCTCTAGAGCACAGTCTCAATAGTGGCATCCTGACCTAGTTGCTCCAAAGCATGTGGGATCCTCCTGGACTGGGAATCAAACACACGTCTCCTGCATTGACAAGCAGATTCTTTTTTTAAATTCTTTGTGGAGCATGGGCTCTAGAGTGTGCAGGCTTCAGTAGTTGTAGCACATGGACTCAGCAGCTGTGGCTCGTGGGCTCTAGAGCACAGTCTCAATAGTGGCATCCTGACCTAGTTGCTCCAAAGCATGTGGGATCCTCCTGGACTGGGAATCAAACACACGTCTCCTGCATTGACAAGCAGATTCTTTTTTTAAATTCATTTTAATTGGAGGCTAATTACTTTACAATATTGTATTGGTTTTGCCATACATTGACATGAATCAGCCATGGGTGTACATGTGTTCCCCATCCTGACCTCCCTCCCACTTCCCTCCCCATCCCATCCTTCTGAGTCATCCCAGTGCACCAGCCCTGAGCACCCTTTCTCATGCATGGAACCTGCACTGGCGATCTGTTTCACATATGATAATATACATGTTTCAGTGCTATTCTCTCAAATCATCCCACCCTCACCCTCTCCCACAGAGTCCAAAAGTCTATTCTTTACTTCTTTGTCTCTTTTGCTGTCTCGCATATAGGGTCATTGTTACCATCTTTCTAAATTCCATATATATGCATTAATATACTGTATTGGTGTTTTTCTTTCTGACTTACGTCGCTCTGTATAATAGGCTCCAGTTTCATCCACCTCATTAGAACTGATTCAAATGTATTCTTTTTTAATGGCTAATACTCCACTGTGTATATGTACCACAGCTTTCTTATCCATTCATCTCATGATGGACATGTAGGTTGCATCCATGTCCTGGCTATTATAAACAGTGCTGTGATGAACATTGGGGCACACGTGTCTCTTTCAATTCTGGTTTCCTCAGTGTGTATGCCCAGCAGTGGGATTGCTGGGTCATAAGGCAGTTCTATTTGCAGTTTTTTAAGGAATCTCCACACTGTTCTCCATAGTGGCTGTACTAGTTTGCCTTCCCACCAACAGTGTAAGAGGGTTCCCTTTTCTCCACACCCTCTCCAGCATTTATTGCTTGTAGACTTTTTCATAGCAGCCATTCTGACTGGCGTGAAATGGTACCTCATTGTGGTTTTGATTTGCATTTCTCTGATAATGAGTGATGTTGAGCATCTTTTCACGTGTTTGTTAGCCATCTGTATGTCTTCTTTGGAGAAATGTCTGCTTAGTTCTTTGGCCTATTTTTTTGATTGGGTCATTTATTTTTCTGGTATTGAACTGCATGAGCTGCTTGTATATTTTTGAGATTAATTCTTGGTCAGTTGCTTCATTTGCTATTGTTGTCTCCTATTCTTAAGGCTGCCTTTTCACCTTGCTTAGAGTTTCCTTTCTTGTGCAAAAGCTTTTAAGTTTAATTAGGTCCCATTTGTTTATTTTTGCTTTTATTTCCATTACTCTGGGAGGTGGGTCACAGAGGATCCTGGCAGGCAGATTCTTTACCACTGAGCCAAAAGGGAGGTCAGCTTTAAAAATGTTTGAATGTTGTCTTGCCCCTGTGCTCCTGGAAGCAGTGACGGTTGAGAAATCCCCAGGTACCAGGGTCCAGCCCCAGCAGGATCCAGGGATACCCTCAGGATGAACGGTGTTGGCGTCAGAGAAGAGAGAGAGAGAAAAAAGAAAAGAGGTTGATATTCCCTGGTTTACACAGAAAGCCAATAAAGCCCCTACACGGGACTTGCTCCATTCATGAAGTCCTCAGGCGCCCCTCGATGTAGCGAAGGCGCAGAGCACCTTCTCGAGAAGATCTTAGAAGCCTGGGCAGGAAAGTGAACTCAGAGGGCCTCTGTGCTCCAGGGGATCAACCTGAAAAGGAGAGAAAAGGAGAGTGAGAGAAAGAAGAAAAGTATGACACAGGGAGACCAAGCTTCAGTGAGCAAGGCCCACAACTTTATTTTCACAGAGAGCTTTTATACCTTAAGTTGTACATAGAGAATAATGTAAGATGCAGAGTCATGCAGGGTCAGGAGTCCTTGACCCTTATTGAGACCAGGCTTTCCTTCTGCATACCTATCTGTATACACAGGTCTTAGGTGATTTACATCATCTTCTGGCCAGGAGGCCTGTTAACATTTTATGACCCCATATTGATAAAGGTTAGTCAACCAGAAAACTTGTTTTCCCTTAAAATGTTTTTTTCTGAAATCTGCTTTGTCCTAAGAAAATGATAAAGTTACATTTTTACATAGCAAGGGTACAGTGATTTATAACAAAGAAAGAATTCATTAACTCAAAAGTCTAATATTGCTAATGTCAAGGCTACTATATTTCTTTTTCTACATACCAATTACATTGATTAATATACTCCCAGGTGCCTAAAAGATAAAAGATATGGAGGCCTGGCAGCAATCATTAACTCAACAATAAAACCCTTCACCACTATAATTTTTTATCCTTAGAAAGCCCCTATGTTAACTAGGACTTTCAGAATGTTCTAAACTCTCTGTGCTTTTTATGGTTGAAAAGTCATAAACAATCATGTGTGCTAGTTCACAAGAATATGGACAAACCTGCCACGCAGGCTAGACTGCCAGCAAAGAGGCTTGAGTTGAGACACTCCTTTCATGCTCAGGAGACTTATTAACTAGAGCCCTAAGTTGATTTTCTTCAGAGAAAGGTGCTCGGGGATAGCTCCCCGTTAATGCCAGGAGAGTTGGTGAAAGGCATAAAATAGTAGGACAGACAGGTTCTGGTTTTTGGGGTAGATGCTTGAGCAGGTCCAGGGGGTCCCTTGAGTCCTGATCCACCTTCCCCGTCAGGTCTCTTCTGCATGACCTTGTCATGGGTGGGATCTCCTGTGCTGGCTCCCGGCACCCAGGTCTCCCATCCAATCTTTATGTCTGAGACACAGGCCCCTCCACCCCTCATCCCCATTGACCCCTCCTCCACCACTTGCCTCTATAATACCCCAGACCCTTTCCTCTTTGAGACATTCCTCATTAATGAACAGTCGCCTCAGCACAACAGCCCAAGTAAAACCACCTCCTTCAATGTCAGCGCATTTTGTCTTTGAGAGTTTTGGTGCCATGACTTGTTCAGGGGCCAAGCCTGTGCTCGGATCCCTGCTTCCTCCATGCTCACGAGGAGCCTCATCACTCCTGACCGTAGATCTGGGACCAGTGTTGTCTGCCTTCTGCCCCTGTGCTCTGGACTTGGGTCCATCCCCAGCACAGGGAGGATTCCATTCTGATTCTTTTTGAGTGCTCACGGGGTTCCTGGTGCTGGATTCATTTGATTGCCTGGTCTGGCCATTTGGGATATAGAGATCTTGTCTCTGTTGGTGAAAGGTGGCAGGAAGTCTTGTTTGTTACTCTTTCCTGTTCATCTGCTTTGAGCTTATCAGTTAAAGTTTTATATCCGCTGGGAAGGGAACAGCTCTTTGGTGTGGACTGGTGATTCCTGTTAGTTTGTAATGACTGGTGCCCAGGGCTGAGATGTTAGAGTGGTAGCTCTAAGCTCTCAGTCTCTGTCTGTTATTCAGAAAGGCTGTGAATTCTCACTGTGTGTAATGTTTTCCTGTCTGGGTGGTATTGCCAAGTTATATTATGAAATTGCTTAAATTAAAGGAGCTCTAGTTTGATTGACTTGGAAATAAATAAGCACCTTATAGATGCAATATTCTTAAAATTCCCAGAAGTTAAGGAAACTGAACTTCTAATACTTTCAAAAAACAGAATGCATTCTTGCTGAAATTAAATGTTTTAAGAATAAGTTCACACTATTTAGGCAATGAGACTAGTTTAATATTTTTGGTTTAATAAAAACAGCTATGTCTTCTCTGACCATTAAGTGCTTACATTTTTATTCTACTTGGGTATATATTTCTTAAATTTATATAAGTTTAGTGATCAAATAAGCTAGCATTACTTATGTTAACTTTTTAAGATTATAAAACACATTTTTTTATTTAACCAAATCATTACACTGACAAACTTTATTTCAACAGTAATTATTTTTCTTGAAGATAATTGCCAAGATGTTTAGGTAACTTAAATCCTTGGACTTAGAGTGTATTGTATTAGTTAAGCAAAAATACCTAGATCATCACTTGGTAAGAGAATGCTGAAACATTGTTACTAAGCATAATTTAAATTGTGTACTCCTTTCATCCTTCCTTCTCTCACAGCTTGCAGCATCTTAGTTCCCGGAGCAGAGACTGAACCCAGGCCCCAGCGGGGAAAGAGCCATGTCTTAACCACTGGACTGAGAGGGAACTGCCTAGATCTTACATTCGTTTGCTTCTCGCTTCTCTTTGCTGCAGAGGGCTGTCTTTGTGTCTGTAGTGAGTGTGCTCACACGCGCTCATCTCTCACACTGAGCTGTGCTGTGTGTCCTCGTGGGCTCTGCTCGTCTGCAACAGCTGGTGTGCCTCAGACAGTGCACAGTTGTCTCCCTGCTGTCTCTGAACTGAAGTTAGTTGCTTTGGTAAAAGTTATCATTAATATGTAGTTTAGACCAAGTTGGAGAAACTCATCTGAGTACATACATCTATTTTTCAAGGAAAACAGTAGTTTTATCCTAAAGAAGTATTTGGGTTTTTTGTTTTTTTTTTAGTCTCCATCCCCTTTCTGCACTCTTCAAGCTTATTGAGGACCCCAAAACCTTTTTCTGTGCTTGTAACTACTTACATTTCCTGTTTTGGAAATTGAAAAAACATTGACATGCTTACTCATTGATTCATTTGACGACAGCAGCGGTGAACACGCTGTGCGTTAATGATATCTTAGTGATGTTATGAAATTAGTTCTGACCATGTGAACACCCCGTGTTGTGGTCTGAAAATCCACCCCCTGAAATACATATGTTGAAATCCTGTCTTCTAGAGATGATGGTGTTAGCAGGTAGGGCTCTGGGGAGGAGGTTAACTCATGAAAAGGATTAGTGCTCTTATAAAAGGGACTCCAGGGACTTCCCTCTTGGTTCAGGGGCTAAGACTCTGCATTCTGAGTGCAGGGGACCTGGGTAGGATGCCTGGTCATAGAACTGGATCCTGCTTGTTGCAACTAAAGATCCTGTGTGCTGCAATTAAGACCCAGTGGGGTCAAATAAATAAATGTTTGTTTGAAAAATGAGGCTCAAGGGATCTCCCTACCCCCTTCATTTATGTACATGTATAAGGAGAAGTCTGCTGCCTGGAAAAAGGTCCTCATCCCGCCACACTGGCACTTAAATCTTGTATTTCCAGCCTCTAGAACTGTGAGAAATACATTCCTGTTGTTTGTAAGTGATGTAGTCTGTGGTATTTTGTAATAGCAGCCTGAATGGGCTAGAACATCTTGAGATCGGTCTAGAGTATAATGCCCGTTTGTCCCAGAATATCAGAGTTGAATGAAAGAAAAAGTTTGGAAATGAATTTTATTTGCCTTGTTTTATAATACTAGAATTTGAAAAGTTAAAATTTTAGCTTTGCTCAATTTCATGGGCTTGTTTCCTTGGTTTACTGTTGATTATCTTCACCTAAAACTTAAAGGATCACTTCTTCTGTTATTTAATCTATCTAAACAACAGAAATTCTGTATCTTACCAGAATAGCCTTCTTTAGTTTGTATTGATTTATCATGTCTTTGATTAATTAGAAGCCAAAGTTCCTCACTGAAGAATGGGTTAAGATTCTGTGCAGGGCTTCCCAGGTGGCTCAGTGGTGAAGAATTAACCTGCCACGGCAGGAGACACAAGAGATGCAGATTCTATCCCTGGGTCAGAAGCATCCCCGGGATGGGCACATGGCAACCCTCTCCAGTATTCTTGTCTGGAAAATCCCACGGACAGAGGAATCTGGCGGACTATACAGTCCATGGGGTCACAAAGTGTCGAGACACTTTCACAACTGAGCATGAGCAAGATTCTTTGCAATCATATTGCCACCTATGTTTATTTTTTTGTCTTACTGTCACTTTGAAATGAATGGCCAAACGTTGTTTCTCAGGCACCCATGACTGATTCCTATCATAAGTGTTCAGATCTGACAACTTTGATCCTTATGTTCTCAATGTTGAATCCTAAATGTATAATGAAATAAAAATTACAAAATTCCAAGATCTCACCGAGAATGTTGTATTTGAGAATGACATTCCTTCAAGGTATCTTTTACACCTAAAATTGTCTTTGAATTTCTCCAAGCATACCTGGAAAATCACAAATCATTTGTTCTTGTTTATTCTTCTTTGGAAATAGGGTTAATAATGTGTATAATTATTTTATCTAAATTGGGGGGGGAGTTTACTTAATTATCTTGTTTTGGATGCTGCAGAAATTATCAGATTTCCTTGTCAGTTGCACTATTCTGTTAATGAACTCTCATCCAGTCTTTAACTTTTGAAAATTATCTGATGTATAAGGAACTACTTCCTCTGTTCTTCTAAGTTATCTATAACTCACAACGGTATAGTGGACCATTATTTAATAAGCAGAAACATGTAATTTATAAAATGATAATCTTATTCTTCCTACCTGACCCCTCCAGAATTCAGAAACTCTTACTGAGTTCTCTTATTTTAATAGCAATGTGAGTTATTATAAATTCAATAAGATTCTGTCTTCCTCATATAAAATAGCTGGAAATATTGGTTATAGAACCAAAGTGTTGCTTGAAATATCATGTTTGAGAATGATGATCATTTAATCACATATGACCAGGCACTTTTAAGAAGCTAAGGTTGATTCAGGGTTGGGATCTCATATACACCCATGGTGGATTCATGTCAATGTATGGCAAAACCAAAACAGTATTGTAAAGTAAAGTAAATATTAAAAAAAAAAAAAAAAAAAGAAGCTAAGGTTGACTTTATGGAACCAATACTTATAAAACCTTTGAAACACCAGGCTGGTTCCTGGCTTACAGGTCCCCTAGCTTTACAAGTGAGTAAGGAAGGTCACTTTCTGGAAGGCTCAGAAAACAAGATATCTTGGGAGTCTTGAGAAGACAGGAACTCTCCTAAGTCTATAGGTACTGCAGGTGAGGTGGCAAATTCTTCGCTTGGTTTTCTAGCCTCAAGAGGCTTTTTAAAGTGCAGTCCTGGTGGTACAGTGGATGAGAACCCACCTGCCAGTGCAGGGGACACAAGTTCGATCTCTGGTCCTTGAAGATGACGCATGGCACAGAGCAGCTGAAACGCATGCACCACAACTACTGAGCCTGTGCTCTAGAGCCTGTAGGCAGCTCCAAGCACACATCTGCTGACGCCCATGTGCCTAGAGCCGTGCTCCACAACAAGAGGAGCCACCTCAGCCAGGACCCATGCATCGTAAGCCTCTGCTCACCACAACCAGAGAAGGCCTGAAAGTGTAATCTGAGATTCTGTATGAAAACTTCCAGTAAACCTAGGAAGGCTTATGGTAGGTGACCAGTCTTGCTGCACCTGTGAAAACACCAGGCCAGATGTAATGAGACTAGACTTATTTCACGGGCAAAATTAGTCTTTGAGATTGGAGACTGAATGGAAAAAAAAAAATTGTATATCAATAGAAAACTATGCACAGTGCATTCTTCTAGGGATTCAGATTCTAGCCCTGATCATTGTCTCTGAGCCACTTTGCACCTCCTTTGTAAATTGCAGGTAACTAATGGAGGTGCAAACCTTGTCTCACCTGGTAGAGATTTAACTGACCTCAACACTGTAGAAGAATCAGTTTTGGCACCTACTTGCACACTGAACTGGATCCTGCTTCCTTTCCCAAACTGTCAAAACTTACTACATTTTCAGTGTTCTCAGTTTACATGAATATCTGGCCACAACCTTCCAAACGAATGTTTCCAGTTTTCCTCTTTTCTACCTGACTTAACATCACCAAGGCTAAAACCTGAACAGCCAGATCTCTGTTGGATCTCTGGGTCACCTGACCATCTCCCCAGGTTCTGGAGAGATCCTGTGCACTGAAGCCTGATGACATGTTACAAATCTGGAAGGACTCACCACTGCAGGAGACCCTTCATGAGCTGGATTTCCCAGGACAGGTGGGCAAAAGGCTTCTGTCACACATGTCCTACATGGAGGCAACCAAGATTGTCAACACCATCACCAAGAACACTGACATTTAGTAAGGGGGTTTTAAGAAACTCAATAAGAAACTCAACTGCATAGCTGAAAGATTTTCTTCCACTGATTTCTTGGAATCCACTGTACTAGATACTTTCAGGTTCAGCTTGCATCTCTTTAATACAGTTTCTGTATTAATATTCCCCTTTTGCATTTAGGCTTCCCTCTCGTAAGATGTCTGATCTCTAGGACCCAAAAACAATTGACCTTTGCCACCAGCTTCCAACAGATGCTTCAACTGGTTTTACAAAATGACACCAGCAAATGCCTGAGATACAATCACTTGGGCCCCTCTTCACCTACCCAAGAGGTTTATGATTGCCTCTGACATTTGAGGGAATAGCCATATTGAACTTTATCTGAAATCTGTGCTCCTGGAGAGCAGTGATGATTGAGAGATTTCTGACCCTCTAGTGTTCTGGGAGACAGCTAACTATGAAGGACCACCCTGTGCTTGCAGACTGGACCCCCCACAACCCTATCTCATGACTCTTGTTTATCTGCCTCTGTAAAATCCCAGACCCCCTTCTACTTCTTTGAGATGTTCCTCATTAATGAACCCTTTTCCCTAGTGCAAAAGGCTGAATAGAATCATCTCTTTAATTATCCAGCACATTTTGTCTTCCATAGTGTTAGTTTTAATTTGTTATATCTTATGCAGCAGATCAGGTGGCTCAGCTGGTAAAGAATCCTCCTGCAATGCGGGAGACCTGGGTTTGAACCCTGGGTTGGGAAGGTCCCTTGGAAAAGGGAATGACTACCCACTCCAGTATTCTGCCCTGGAGGATTCCAGAGTTGGACACGGCTGAGTGACTTTCACTCACTTATGCAGTAGAACATTTTCCAATAGTGCCAGTGAAGTTGCATTATTACTTTCAGACCAACAATTTATTAGAACTTAAAGGAACTGATTGCAGCCATGAGCATATTAAAAAGCAGAGACATTACTTTGCCAACAAAGGTCCATCTAGTCAAGGCTATGGTTTTTCCAGTGGTCATGTATGGATGTGAGAGTTGGACTGTGAAGAAAGCTGAGCACCGAAGAATTGATGCTTTTGAACTGTGGTGTTGGAGAAGACTCTTAAGAGTCCCATGGACTGCAAGGAGATCCAACCAGTCCATTCTAAGGGAGATCAGTCCTGGGTGTTCATTGGAAGGAATGATGCTAAAGCTGAAACTCCAGTACTTTGGCCACCTCATGTGAAGAGTTGACTCAATGGAAAGGACTCTGATGCTGGGAGGGATTGGGGGCAGGAGGAAGAGGGGACAACAGAGGATGAGATGGCTGGATGGCATCACTGACTTGATGGATGTTGAGTTCAAGTGAACTCCAGGAGTTGGTGATGGACAGGGAGGCCTGGCGTGCTGCAATTCATGGGGTCGCACAGAGTCGGACACTACTGAGCGACTGAACTGAACTGACTGAAAAGAACTGAACGATTTAAATATTTGAAAGACAAATCTTATTTCTCCCAGCTTTTAAAATTAGGTACTAAAAACTACTAGAGCATACCCTCAGGTTAGGTTATCAGGCAGCTTTGACTAGAGAAGTACATACTGAGAGACCAATAAAGCCTATGCATTCAATATTGCTGGATGAAAAGTCAATTAAAAAATCACGGAAGTGAATCTATTTCCAGAATGTTGGAGTGAAGGCAGGCGGACTCTCCCCAACAACCATTTAACTGGAAAAATTATTAAAAACAAAAGTCTCTGGAAATTGTCCTAAGGGCATACAGCAAACAGAAACATTCATTCAAGAAAACCTAAATCTCACCAAGATTTCTTTGGCAACTGAGCTAAAACACACTCCCTCCCCTGCCAACTCCATCTTATAGAAACTCTGCTTCAGGCACCATACTTGGTGCAACCAGGAAGCAGAGGGATTCCCCCCAGACTCTACCTGTGAACCATAAGATCTACTCTAGATGAGCAGGTTGAGAATCCTGGGACCTCATTGTCCACTCCCAGTGCACACTCAAAATTGCTTACAGGGGAGAGATTCCATACCAAGAGAGGCAAACCAAGAAGACCAGGAGCCCACTTTTATAGCAGATGTGTTGATTCTAAGTTAAGTGGGTTGCTGTCCCTAAGCCTAGATCCTGTGCAATGGTGCAGAGATTCTGTCCAGGGGAGAGTCAGTCTGTAAGCACTAAGAACTCCCTGCTCTGTCTGAGGGGGCTGATTTTATTCAGAGCAGAGGGTGGAAGATTCCATGTTAAGAGTGCTGTTGAAAACAAGGGTGATTTTGGTTGAAAGCAATTAAGTGGCGGAGAAGGCAATGGCACCCCACTCCAGTACTCTTGCCTGGAAATTCCCATGGACGGAGGAGCCTGGTGGGCTGCAGTCCATGGGGTCGCTGAGTCAGATATGACTGAGCGGCTTCACTTTCACTTTTTACTTTCATGCATTGGAGAAGGAAATGGCAACCCACTCCAGTGTTCTTGCCTGGAGAATCCCAGGGATGGCGGAGCCCAACGGGCTGCCGTCTATGGGGTCGCACAGAGTCGGACACGACTGAAGCGACTCAGCAGCAGCAGCAGCAGCAGCAGCAGCAGCAATTAAGTGGGGACTCATAGCTCTATGATGCTAATAGCAATAAGCAAGATGGCAGAGCAGCCAGATATATGATAGAGAAAACCAAGGAAAGAGACAACCAAGAAAAATGCTCCTGGGATTACAGTCAACCATGGGTGTCAGGAATTCTGTTATACAAACATTAGGCTTAGAGTGGAACCACTTAGGAGCAATCACAGCAGGATGTGAGCAGACTTGGAAACACTTTCCAGTCTACCTAAAAACTAAGCAAAATGTGGAAGCCTCACTGGCATGAGGGCCTTAAGCAGAAGTTCTGAAACAACGGTAGTTGTTGTACAATAAGCTACTCTAATGCAGAGGCAGTGCCTAGGAAGTCAAGATTTAGCATAAAGGAGTTTGGAAGACTGCATTGCCAAAGCTGAACATTCTTCAGGGGGTAAGAGAGGCACAATCCAAGCTACCGGTCTCTGGCTGAACGTAGGCCAAGAAAAAAATCCTCAAACTGTAATAGCAGCATCCAAACCATACATACATCCAATGGTAAAGTGTAAATATATTAACTGTTCAAGGGGGCTTAAGTACAACCTTTGACCAATAAGTGACTTATGCTGACTCAGGGGTGACCCCTGGGAAGCCAGATTAAAATATAAAAGCAAAACAAAATCTGAGTAGGGACTTCAGAAGTTTTACACTGCAGGGAAAATAGACCTTACAGAGTTAGTTTAGCAAGTCACTGAACAAATAAATGACCAAGCGAACAGCAACATCAATTCCTGAGGGATAAAGAGAATAGTATCCAGGATTGCATGATATCTAAAACATCCAGTTTTCAACAAAATCAATTTGACACACAAAAAACAATAATGCATGACACACACAAGAAGCAGCCATTATAAATATTCTCAAAGAACTAAAGGAAATCACATTCAAAGAAGTTTCAGAACTTCTGCTTAAGGCCCTCATGCCAGTGAGGCTTCCACATTTTGCTTAGTTTTTGGGTAGACTGGAAAGTGTTTCCAAGTCTGCTCACATCCTGCTGTGATTGCTCCTAAGTGGTTCCACTCTAAGCCTAATGTTTGTATAACAGAATTCCTGACACCCATGGTTGACTGTAATCCCAGAAGCATTAGTCTTCCCTAGTGGTTAAGAAATATGCCTGCCAATCAGGGGACATGAGTCTGGGAAGATCCCACACGCCATGGGACAACTAAGCCCATGCTTAGGAACAAGAGAAGTCACTGCGATAAGAAGCCCTTGCACTGCAGTGAAGAATAACCATTGCTCACTGCAACAGAACCAGCACAGCCGAAAATAAATACATCTTAAAAAAAATTAAAAGAATTCCATAGTAGTCTAGTGGTTAGTGCTCAGTGCTGTCACTGCCGTGGACCAGGTTCAGTCCCTGGTGGGGAACTAAGACCTGGAAGCCACGCCTTGTGACAAAAAACAAAAACACTTGATGACATCGCTTCATAAGATAGAGAATATCAGAAAGAGAAGTTATTGTTAAAAAATTCTGGAGATGAAAATTCTGGTACAATAATCAAAATGAAAAAATTCAGTGGGGATTTCTACAAATTTGAGTTGGCAGAAGAAAGAAACAGTGAACTCAAAGACAGATTCAGTAGAGATTATGTAATCTGAAAGAGGAAGAAAAAGAAGAAAAATAATCAGCCACACAAAAAATGTGAGACACTATTAAGTGCACCAACATATGCATAATGGAAAAAAGGGGGCATAAAATTATTAGGAGTCTTGGTTGAAATTTTCCCAAATTTGTTGGTAGAAATTAATCTATATGTCCAAGAAGCATGATGAACTTCAACTAGGATAAATATAAAGAGAGTCACACTGAAATATATTACACTTACAACACTGAAAGTCAAAAATAAAGAGAAAATCTTAAAAAGCAGTAAGAGGAAAACAGTTCATTACATATAAGATTAACGGCTGACATCTCATCAGAAACAATGGAGGCCAGCAGTGCTTTAAAAACCTGTCAACCGAGAATTCTATATTCAGCAAAATTATTTTTCAAAAATAAAGACATTTCAAAATAAAGGGAAGCTGAAAAGATACATTGCTAGCAAGCCTGACTTACAATGCTAAAATAAATTCTTCAGACTAAAAGCAAATGACACAAGAGAGTAATTCAAATCTATATGAAAAAAAAAAGTGTTGGTAAAGATATATAATTACAAAAGACAATGTAATTGCGTGTTTCCCCTTCTTTATTCTCTTGTTTAAAAAATAATTATCAAGGATGTGTGCATATAACTATATTGTTAGGATTTTCAATTATAGAAACATAATATGTGTCAACATTTTATCAAAATGTTATATGACAATAACAGTACAAAGGCGGGAGGTGGGAGCAAAGCTCTTTTGGGGTAAGGTAGTGTTAACTCACATCCACCACAAGAATCAGACATGATAAAAAAGAAATTTAGTGTAACAAACTCTATAAATATATAATCGCTCCACTTTCATCTCACAGGTTCTTCAAGCCAGAAGATTGTGTAAAGTAGGCCTATAAGGATGTATTTTTGGGTTTATAATATATATGGAGGTAATATATATAGTCTCCATATATATATATATGAACAAAGATCATGGCATCTGGCCCCATCACTTCATGGCAAATAGATGGGGAAGCAATGGAAACAGTGGGAATAGACTTTATTTTCTTGGCCTCCAAAATCACTGCAGATGGTGACTATAGCCATGAAATTAAAAGGCTTGCTCCTTGGAAGAGAAGCTAACACAAACCTAGACAGCGTATTAAAAAGCAGAGACATTACTTTGCCAACAAAGGTTGGTTTAGTCAAAGCTATGGATTTTCCAGTAGTCATATACGGATGTGAGAGTTGGACCATAAAGAAGGCTGAGTGGTGAAGAATTGATGTTTTTGAACTGTGGTGTTGGAGATGACTCTTGAGAGTCCCTTGGACAGTATGGACATCACACTAGTCAATCCTAAAGAAAATCAACCCTGAATATTCATTGCAAGGACTGATGCTGAAGCTGAAGCTCCAATACTTTGACCACCTGATGAGAAGAGCCAACTCACTGGAAGAGACCCTGATGCTGGGAAAGATTGAAGGCAGGAGGAGAAGGGGACAGAGGATGAGATGGCTGGATGGCATCACTGACTCAATGGACATGATTTTGAGCAAACTCAGGGGGATGGTGAAGGACAGGGAAGCCTGATGTGCTGCAGTCCATGGAGTCGCAAAGAGTTGGACACGAATGAGTGACTGAACAACAATATCTATAACAATAATAACAGAGAAGGGAAGGAGACATCTATAGACCACTCAACCCAAAAGCAGCAAAATATACATTCTTTGCATGGGCACATGTAACATTCTCCAGGACAGATCATATGTTAGGCCAATAAAACAAATCTCAAAACATGTAAGGTGACTGATATACAAAATCAGTTCTCTAACCACATAGAATGAAATGAGAACTCAATAACAGAAGGAAATTAGGGAAATTTACAAATATGTGGAAATAAACATAGTCCTAAAAAACAAAAGGGTCAAAGAATAAATCACAAAGTAAACTAGAAAATATGTTGAAATGAATGAAAATGAAGAGAAATAAGCAAAAACTTGTAGGATGAAGAAAAAGTAGTGCTCAGAGGGAAATTTCAATCAGTTCAGTTGCTCAGTTGTGTCTGACTCTTTGTGACCCCATGGACTGCAGCACGCCAGGCCTCCCTGTCCATCACCAACTCCTGGAGTTCACTCAAACTCATGTCCATTGAGTCGGTGATGCCATTCAGCCATCTCGTCCTCTATCATCCCCTTCTCCTCCTGCCTTCAATCTTTCCCAGCATCAGAGTCTTTTCAAATGAGTCAGTTCTTCACATCAGGTGGCCAAAGTACTGGAGCTTCAGCTTCAGCATCAGTCCTTCCAATGGATATTCAGGACATTTCCTATAGAATGGACTGGTTGGATCTCCTTGCAGTCCAAGGGACTCTCAAGAGTCTTCACCAACACCACAGTTCAAAAGCCTCAATTCTTCAGCGCTCAGCTTTCTTTATAGTCCAACTCTCACATCCACACATGACTACTGGAAAATCCGTAGCCTTGACTAGACGGACCTTTGTTGGCAAAGTAATGTCACTGCTTTTTAATATGCTGTCTAGGTTGGTCATAGTTTTTCTTCCAAGGAGCAAGTGTGTTGTAATTTCATGGCTGCAGTCACCATCTGCAGTGATTTTGGACGCCCCCAAAGTAAAGTCTTCTCACTGTTTCCATTGCTTCCCCATCTATTTGCCAAGAAGTGATGGGACCAGATGCCATGATCTTAGTTTTCTGAGAGGGAAATTGATACCTGTCAAATTATATATTAAAAAAGAAGAAAGATCTCAAATTAATAACCTAACTTTTCACCTTATAAAATTAGAAATATGAGCAAACTAAACCCAAGGCAAGCAGAAGGAAGGAAACAAAATAGGAGAGTGGAAATAAATAGAGAATGGGAAAAAAAATCAGTTAAATGAAAGTTGGTTCTTTGAAGAGATCAACAAAACTGGTAAACCTCTACCCAAACTGACAAAAAAAGACAAAACAAAAACCAACCCCCCCTGACACACACATAACTAAAATCTGAAATGAAAGAAAAGAATCACTATCAAGTTTACAGAAATAAAAGGATTGTAAGAGAGTATTATGAACAGTTTTATGCCCATAAATTAGATAATCCAGATGAAACAGACAAATTCATAGAAACACAAATTACTGAAACTGACTCAAGGAAATATAGAAAATCTGAATAGATACATATCAAAGAGACTGAATTAGTAATTTTTGAAGTGTTTTTGTTTGGCTGTGGCATACGACTTGCAGGATCTTAGTTCCACAACCAGGGATTGAACCTGGCCATGGCAGTGAAAGCCTGGAGTCCTAACCATTGGCCTGCGAAGCAATCTCCTGAATTAGTAATTTAAAAACCACCCCCATCTGGCGTCTCTGGCGCCTCAGCATGTGGCACACAGAGCTGAGGTGTTTACGGGGCCATTTCTTCCTAGGAGCCCTGCTCTGAAGTGCGGGATGCGAGGCCTCTGCTCGTGGCCTTCTGTGAGCCGGTGAAGCTAGACTAAGTACAGAGAGGGGGAAAGGCTGAGAAGTCTGAGCCCCGCTCACTGCTGTGGCGGTTATCATGTCCACATTCATTCTCTGGCACCTCAGCATGTGGCACACAGAGCTGAGGTGTTTACGGGGCCATTTCTTCCTAGGAGCCCTGCTCTGAAGTGTGGGATGCGAGGCCTCTGCCTGTGGCCTTCTGTGAGCCGGTGAAGCTAGACTAAGCACAGAGAAGGGGAAAGGCTGAGAAGTCTGAGCCCCGCTCACTGCTGTGGCGGTTATCATGTCCACATTCGGTGCCGCCCCCCTCAATGTCTTCTGGCCTGTCCCCCATCATCACTGCCCTTGTTTGGGCACAGCGTCCTCTGCCAGAACAAATGCATCGCTCAGTAACTGCCCTTCCTTCCTCCTGGATGGCCCTGTCCAGTCCACCCCCCCCCCCCAGACTTCAAAACTCTCCTGTCTGTTGCTCACTTGTCCTCCAAGGTGTTTGTAGCACTTATGATTAGGTTTGGCTGCTTGTTACTGGAAACCCTAAATTACAACTGCTCAGGCACTTCATTTCTGTCACTTTCAAGGAGTCCGGAAGTGGCCGTTCCAGGGCTGCTGCCAGGCTCCACGGTCTCAGAAACCCAGGCTCTTTCTCTGTTATTGCTCTGCCACGTGTGACTCCTCATCATCCAATGTGGCTGCTCAAGTGCCAGCAGAATGTAGAATGTATCTACATTCCAGCCAGCAGGGTGAAGGAAGGGGAAGACTCATTCCTTCCTTTAAAGACCCTCTCTAGAAATTGCACAGGCAACTTCCACATATATCTTGCAGGCCAGAAGTCAATCCGTTGTCCCACATAGCTGCAAAGGAGGCCAAGGCAGGTATAGCTTACCCTAAGTAACATATGCAGCATGAAAGGTGTGTGCATGTGTCTGGACTTGGGTGATCACATCCAAGACCACGACAGAGGCCCTCAGGGCCTTCACAGACTTCCTGTGTGGCTCCCAGTTTCGAGACCTCCCCCAGTTCTGCAAAATTTGACAAATCTGTACAGTCCTGTGGCCACCACCGCAATCCAGACACGGGAGAGTTTCATCATCCCTACTTCCCTGTGTGGCTGGCCCCACTCTCAGCTCCTGTCAGCCACGGATGTTTTCTGTTCCCCACAGTTTTATCTTATCTATTAAGTCATATAAATGGAATCACGTAGTGTGTAGGCTTTGTCACTGGCTCCTTCTGCTCAGGGCAATGCCTTTGAGATTCATCCATGTTGTAGGAATCTCCACAGTTCAAGCCTCTTCAGGGCAGACTAGTGCTTCACTGTACAGTAATTCATTCTCCAGGTGAAGGACATTTGGAGTGCTTCAGGCTTTGGGTAATTATGAGAAAAACCACTTTAAACATTTGTGTGCAAGTTGAAGGAAACTAAGTTTTCGCTTTTCTTGGGTAAATTTCTGGGAGCGAGATTGCTGGGTCATAGGCTTCACTGTGAAATTGTTTTCCTTTCGTGACCTCACCAATGATATTGCTCTGCACCCTCATCAGCAGTTGGTCATGTCAATTTCTTATAAAAATTATAGTCCTTCTTGAGAATTCCCTGGTGGTCCAGTGGTTAGGACTCAGCGCTTTCACTGTGGTGGTTCCAAGTTCGATTCCTGGATAGGGGACTAGGATCACACAAGCCTTGCAGTGCAGCCAAAAAAAAAGTTTTTTTAGTCATTCCAGTGTGGTATTTTATCGTGGTTTTAAATTATCTTTTAAATTCTCTTTAAATTATCTTTAAATCTTCTAATGACTAACGATATTGGGACTCTTTTCATGTGCACATGTGCCATTCAATATGTCTTTTAAAATATTTGCCTGTTTAAAAATAGGGGGGCTCCCCTGGTGCCTCAGTGGTAAGGAGTCTGCCTGCCAACGCAGGAGACAGGGCTTCGATTCCTGATCTGGAAGCTCCCACATGCCAAGGAGCAACTAAGTCCACAACTATTCCGCCTGTGCTCTAGAGCCCAGGAGCCGCAACCACTGAGCACACGGGCTGCAACATCTGAAGCCCTGTGCCGCAGAGCCTGTGTTCCCCAACAAGAGAAGCCGCCGTGCAGAGAAACCACCGCCCAGCAACTAGAGAGTAGCCCCAGTTTGCCGCAACTGGAGAAAAGCCGGCATAGCAACAAAGACCTGGTACAAATAAATAAATAAATACAATTATTTCCAAAAAAATCTTTAGAAACGGGAGTTGTTTGGATTTGCTTATTGCTGAGTTTTGAGAGTTCTTTATAAGTTCCAGCTAAAGATCCTTTATCAGATCTATAATATTATAGTTATTTTCTCCTAGTCTTTGGCTTGCCTTTTTACTCTCTAAACAGTGTCCTCTTTTAAAGTCTGCACTACACAGTACGTGGAATTTTCTCCAACCAGGAACTGAACCCTCACCTCCTGCATTGGAAGCTCAGAGTCTTAATCACTGACTGTACTGCCAGCTAAGTCCCAACAGTATCTTTTGAAGAGCATAAGTTCTTCATTTTGATGAAGTTCAATTTGTCAAGATTTTTTTTTTAATGGATTGTGTTTTTGGTGTCACATCTCAGAAACCTTTGTCTAATACAAGGTCCCCCCAATTTTTTTCTGATGTTTGGTTCTAGAACTTGTATAGTTTTAGCACTTACATTTAAGTCTATGATCCATCTTGAGTTAGTTTTTGATTAATGTGTGAGGTAGTGACTTTATTTTGATGGCAGTAATACATGTACAGATTTGAAAACACCACGTCTTAAAATGAAAGGCAATCCCAGGCCCTCACTCCACACTGGACCTCTCAAAGGCAACCATTATCAACTCATTTAACTTTTTCTTCTGGTGTTTATCTCCATATAGCATGCTCATAACTCTTGATTTTTAACAATAGACACTTTCTGAGTTCCTGTCACTGTGGATCAGGTTCTTTCTTACACTTCCCCACGCATCCCCTCCGCGATCCCATCACAATGCCAATGTAGCTGTGTAACAGTGTTGGTAATTATTCACCTCAGTGCTGATCTCATAATGACTGTATACATGCTACTCACAGCTAAGCAAAACAGTGTGTTATGATGCCACATCTCTCCTAAGACTCCTTTCTTCCTTTATAGTAACAGTTCATATATTTTCACTTGTTTGATTTTGTAAGTGGTAAGTTATCCCCGTGTTCTTTGACAAGCTCTATGAGACCTCTCCACACACTACGATAAAATCAGATCATCTCTGAAGTGCTTCTGCTTGTTGTTTCTTTAGATCGTCCTCTTGCTCCCGCGGACGGGCGCCTCCAGGCCTGCCCGCTACCTGCCCCCCTGGGGCTGCGCCTCAGCTGGGAGGGCCCTTCCTGTCTCCTTTCTCAGACACTCGTCTTCCTCTTTGCTGGTTGTTTCCCTTGTTTGGGTGGATACTTCACTTCCTCCAGAGCATCCTAAGGCAGTGCCCTGGGGCCCTGTGTCACCGAACTGTCTTTATTCTGCTTTCACCCTTGTGTGAAGTCCGGTTGCTGTACAGCAATCCAGTCTGGGTATCCTTTTTCCTCAAAATATCCCACTTGTCTCCAGTGCTGTCGAGAAGTCTGAAGCCATTCTGATGGCAGATTCCTTGGGCAAGTTTTCTCATTTTTTTCCCCCTGGACTATTTTAGTGGACATGATGTGGATAAGGTGCAGACCCGCCAACCAGAGTTCTGGGAGCAGAGAGGGGGAAGGCGCTGGGGGTCTCATTTTCCACTCTCATAGTCTCTCATAACTTCCCCATCTTCAGCTGAGCCTCAGTGCCCTGTCCAGAGCCCCCTGGTTCATTTTGCCAGATGCAGGGTTGCCTCCAGATGAAATATGCGATGCTCTGAATGCTGGATTTGAATTTCAGATAAGCAATAATTAGTGTTTTAGAATAAGTATATTCCAGGCAATATTTGGGGCATACTTATACTAAAAGAATTGTTTGTTGTTTGTCTGAAATTCAAATTTGGTTTAGCTCTTGTTTTTCATTTGCTAAATATGGCCTTCTTATCCAAAATAACTGTGTTCCTATAAACTAGCAAGAAACAATATGTAAATTGTTACCCAACAATTACATTTAAAATAGCACAAAAATACTCTGGAATAAATTTAACCAAAGTGCAAGATACATGGAAAACTATAAAACTTCACTGAAACAATATCTAAATAAAAGACCTAATATTGTTAAAATGGCAATATTGCCCAAACCGATCTATAAACTCAATGCAATTCCCATAAAAATAAGAGCTGATTAACTTACCAAAATTGACAAAGCTGATTCTAAAATTTATATGGAAATCTGAGACCCAGAATAATAAAAATAACCTAGAAAAGGAAGAACAACGTTGGAAGATTCACACTTCCAAATTTCAGAACTTACTGTGAAGCTACAGTAATTAAGAGTATGTTACTGGCATAAAGACAGACACATCAACGGAACATAACTAAGAACCCAGAAATAAACTCATACATTTGTGGTCAGGTGATTTTCAGTAAAGATGCCAAGATAATTCGATGGGGAAAATAAAGAGTTTTTTCAACAAATGGTCCCGGGACCACCAGATGTCTGACAGCAAAATAATGTAGTTGGACCCCTCTTATACTGTATATAAAATTTAACTCGTGATGGATAAAAGACTTAAATGTAAGAACTAAAACTTTAACTTTTCTTAGAAGAAAACATAGGTGTAAATCTTCTTGAGCTTGGACTGGACAATGGTTCTTGTATATAACACCTAAAGTGCACAAGTAACAAGAGAAAAAAATGATAAGGGTCTTGTGTCTAGACTATATGAAGAACACTTAGACAAATACTCCAATCTTAGAATGAATGAAGTATTTGGGTAGATATCTCTCTAAAGAAGGTACATGAATGACCAATAATTTCATGAAAAGATGCTCATCATCAGGAAAATGCAAATTAAAATCACAATGAGAGACTTTCTTGGTGGTCCAGTTATTGAGAATCTGGATGCAGATTTGCAATGCAGGGGACATGGGGTTGATCCCTGGTCAGGAAACTGATGTCACATGCCAAGGAGCAACTAAGCCAGGGCACTGCAGCATCTGAACCCCATGCTGCAATGAAGAACTCACATGCCACAGCTAAGAACCTATGCAGCCAAATAGGTAAATATTAAAAAAAAAAAAAGGAGATGCCACTTCCCACAGATTGTTATCAGTCATGTGTGATAAGTCATGTCTGACTCTTTGTGACCCTATGAACTGTAGCACCCTATGCTCCTTTGTCTTTCATTATCTCTGGGAGTTTGCTCAAATTCATGTCCATTGAGTTGGTGATGCTATCTAACCATCTCATCCTCTGCCTTCCTCTTCTCCTTTCGCCTTCAGTCTTTCCCAGAATCAGGGTCTTTTCCAATGAGTTGGCTCTTTGCATCAAGTGGCAAAAGTATTGAAGCTTCAGCTTCAGCATCAGTCTTTCCAATGAATATTCAGGGTTGATTTTTTTAGGATTTTCTTTAGGATCTCCTTGCAGTCCAAGAGACTCTCAAGAGTCCAACACTACAATTCAAAAGCATCAGTTCTTTGGCACCCAACCTTCTTTATGGTCCAACTCTCACATCTGTTGGTATCTGACTACTGGAAAAACCATAGCTTTGATTAGATGGACCTTTGTTGACAAAGTAACATCTCTGCTTTTTAATACACTTTCTAGCTTTGTCATAGCTTTCCTTCCAAGGAGCAAGCATCTTTTAATTTCATGGCTTCAGTCACCATCTGCAGTGATTTTGGAGCCCAAGAAAATAAAATCTGTCACTGTTTCCACTGTTTCCCCTCTTTTTGCCATGAAGTGATGAGACCGGATGCCATGATCTTAGTTTTTTGAATATTGAGTTTTAAGCCAGCTTTTTCACTCTCATCTTTCACCAACATCAGGAGGCTCTTTAGTTCCTCCACCTTCTGCCATTAGTGTGGTACCATCTGCATATCTGAGGTGGTTGATATTTCTGTGGGCAATCTTGATTCCAGCTTGTGATTCATTCAGTCCAACATTTTCCATGATGTACTCTGCATATAAGTTAAATAAGTAGTGTGACAATATACAGCCTTGTCTTACTCCTTTCCCAATTTGAAACCAGTCTGTTGTTTCATATCTGGTTCTAACTGTTGCTGCTGGACCTGCATACAGGTTTCTCAAGAGGCAAATAAGGTGGTCTGGTACTCCTATCACTTTCTATAGTTTACTGTGATCCACACAGTCAAAGGCTTTAGTGTAGTCAATGAAGCAGAAGTAGATGTTTTTCTGGAACTCCTTTACTTTCTCCATAATCCAAGGAATTTTGGCAATTTGATCTCCGGTTCCTCTGCCTTTTCTATATCCAGTTTGTGCTTCTGGAAGTTTATGGTTCATGTACTGCTGAAGCCGAGCTTGAAGGATTTTGAGCATAATCTTCCTAGCATGCAAAATGAGTGCAATTGTATGGTAGTTTTAACATTCTTTGGCACTGCCCTTCTTTGGGATTGGAATGAAAACTGACCTTTTCCAGTCCTTGTGGCCACTGAGCATCGTTTCTGCTTTGACCCATCTGCTTCATTCTTTCTGGAGCTCTTTGTAATTGCCCTCCATTCTTCCCCAGTAATATATTGGACACCTTCTTACTTGAGGGGCTCATCTTCTGGCACTGTATCTTTTTGCTTTTTCATACTGTTCATGGGATTCTTATGACAAGATACCAGAGTGGTTTGCCATTCCCTCTTCTAGGGGACTGGATTTTCTCAGAACTCTCCACTATGACCTGCCTGTCTTGGGTGGCCCTGCACTGCATGGCTCATAGCCTCACTGAGTTACACAAGGCCCTTTGCCATGACAAGGCTGTAATCCATGAAGTTGCCCTATGACCCAGCAATTTCACTCTTAAATGTATGCCCCAAAGAACTGAAAACATATGTTCAAACAAAAACTTGTACCTGAAGGCTCATAGCGGCACCCTTCACAATAGTCAAAAAGTGGCAACAACTTATTAAATAATGAGATAAATAAATAAAAATGGATAAACAAAAGATGGTTTATCCATTCAGTTGATATAGCAAAAAAAAAAAAGAAGTACTGACATCTGCTAAACACAAGTGAGCACTCAAAACATCGTGCTCAGTGAAAGAAAACAGTCCCAGAGACCATAAATTGTGCAAAGTATTGAGAATAGGCAGTCCATAGGGACAGAAGTCAGATTAGTGTTTGCCAGGGGTGGGGGGTGGTAGAGGAAATGAGGGGGTGACTGCTAAAGTGTGTGCAGTTTCTGTTTTTCTAAGAAGTATGAGTAGGCTGATATTATTTATTATTATTAATTTAATGGAATATAATTGCTTTACAACTTTGTGTTATTTTCTGCTGGACAGCAAAGTGAGTCAGCCACATGTATACAGGCTGCTGCTGCTAAGTCTCTCCACGACTCCTTGGACTGCAGCCCACCAGGCTCCTCCATCCGTGAGATTCTCCAGGCGAGAGCACTGGAGTGGGTCGCCATCACCTCCTCCGGATGTATACACATATCCCCTCTTTTTTTAATTTCCGTCCCATTTAGGTCACCACAGAGCACTGGGTTGGGTTCCCTGCGCTGTAGAGTAGGTTCTCATTATGCACAGGTTGATTTTAGACAATACCTATTTGTATCAGAGAATGACAAGGAGGAGCTGAGATCCACGATTAATCAATGAATTCTCTTCATCCAGATGTCACAGTCCCAAGTGTCTTTACAAGCTATTTCCTCCTACCTTTGGGATTTCTTTTTGGGGTGATAAAATGTTCTAAAATTGGTCCTGGGGACTTCCTTGTTGGTCCAGTGGTTAAAACTCCATGCTTCCAATGCAGGGGGCATGATTTCCATTCCTGGTTGGGGAACTAAGATCCCGCATGCTACACAGTGGAGCCCAAAATTAATAATTAAAATAAATAAAATTTAAAAAATTGGCTGTGGTGATGGCTGCACAGCTCTGAATAGTATAGTATAAATCATTGAATGGTACATTTTAAGTGGGTGAACTTTATGGCATGTGAATTTTATCTCAAAAAAACTGTTATATGGCAAAAAAACAAAAATAGACAAACTACCCACAAAGGAAAACCCAGGACCAGAACTTTCACAGGGGAATTTTACCAAATGTTTAAAGAAGACTTGGCACCAAATCCTTTGCAAGCTCTTCCAAAAATAAAAGAGGAAGGAACACTTCCTAACTTCTACTACGAAATCAGGTACTTGGTACCAACACCAGCAAAAGACAGCACAGAGAAAACTATAGACCAACATCTCATGAATATACAAGGGCTTCCCTGGTATCTCAGTAAAGAATCCACCTGCAATGTAGCAGACCCAGGTTCGATCCCTGGATTGGGAAGATCCTCTGGAAAAGGGAAAGGCCACCCACTCCAGTATTCCAGTCTGGAGAATTCCATGGGCCATATAGTCCATGGGGTCACAAAGTGTTGGACATGACTGAGCCTATAAACAAATTCTCAATTGATTATTAACAAACCTAATCCAGGAACATGTACAGTGGATTACACACCATAATTAAGTAGAATTTATCCCAGGAATGTAAGCTTAGAATAAAATATGAACATCAATGTAATGCATCACATTAATAGAATAAAGAATAAAAATGACATAATCCTTTCAATAGATGCAGGAAAAGCATTTGACAAAATCCAACCACCCCTCCATGATAAAACATAAGCAACTAAAGATAGCACAGAAATTGCTCAACAAGATAAAGGAGGTTTATATTAGCTTATAAGAGCTAATATATTACATGGAGAAAGATTATACTTTCAGGCTAACAGCAAGAACAAATTTTCTATTCAGCAGTGTACTGGAGGTTCCAGCCAAAGAAAATAGGCAAGAAAAATAAAAAGCATCAAGATGGGTAGGGAAGAAGTAAAACTTTCTCTATTTGCAGATGACATCTAGTTTGTGGAAAAACTTAAGAAATCCCCTATGAAATTTTGAGGATTAAAACACAAGTTCAACATTTATAGGATACAAGATCAATATACAAATTTTAATTGTATTTCTATACACTAACAATGAAATATCTGAAAAGGAAATTAAAAGGCAATTGCATTTGCAATCACATCTAAAAGAATGAAATACTTGGGAATAAACTAAAAAAGTGCAAGACTTGTTCACTGAAAACAATAAACATTGTTAAATGAAATTAAATAAAATCTAGATAAATGGAGACACGACTCATGCTAATTGATCAGAAAACTCCTTTATAGTCACACCTCAGTCGCTCAGTCGTGTCCAACTCTTTGCTACCCCATGAACCGCAGCACGCCAGGCCTCCCTGTCCATCACCAACTTCTGGAGTTTACTCAAACCCATGTCCATTGAGTCGGTGATGCCATCCAACCGTCTCATCCTCTGTTGTCCCCTTCTCTTCCTGCCTTCAATCTTTCCCAGCATCAGGGTCTTTTCCAATGAGTTGACTCTTCACATCAGGTGTCCAAAATATTGGAGCTTCAGCTTCAGCATCAGTCCTTCCAATGAATATTCAGGGTTGATTTCCTTCAGGATTGACTGATTTGATCTCTTTGCAGCCCAATGGACTCTCAAGAGTCTTCTGTAACTCCACAGTTCGAAAGTATCAATTGTTTGGTGCTCAGCTTTCCTTATGATCTAACTCTCACATCCATACATGACTACTGGAAAAACCATAGCTTTAACCATACAGACCTTCATTGGCAAAGTAATGTCTCTGTTTTTTAATATACTGTCTAGGTTTGTCATAGCTTTTATTTGCAATATTTAATTTCAAAGTTGTTATATGAATCGCACAGTATGTCATCTTTTAAGCCTGGCTTTTTTTCCCACTCAGAAAAATGCTCTTGAGATATGTCCAAATTATGTATGTATCATTCCTTTTAATCCTGACTCTTTATGTAACCCTTGAATGTTTTCTTAGAATTCCACGTTGCTTCATCTATAGTGTTTTTTGGTGTATCCCTTTGTATAGATTTTTTAGTACTTGCTCTAAAAAGTTGTGTATACATAACTTATCGCGGTCTACTGGCGTCAGCATTTTACCATTTTGTGACGGTGTTACAGGCTCCGAGGGGGCTCTGCGTTGTTGTCAGTGAAGCTCTCCGTGTTCAGTTTGGGTGGTTTACCCTCCTCCATCCTGGGCTTTCTCAATCTGGCTGCTGGCAGTAGGCATTACTCTTGGCCCCGTGTGGGTGCCAGACACTGTTTCTGCCTACTCTTGTGGGTGTTTTTTCCTCCCCCCAAGGAGTTGTTTCTCACATGCACGTGCGTGTCAGCACTCGGTTGGATACCTGAGGGCGGCCCTCTGGCCTCGGAACTCTCTGTCTGTGCAGCCTTCTCCTCCCCAGGGTCCAGCGCCACGAGGGGCAGCTGCCTTGGTGTGCCTGGGCTCTGCACGCCATCTCTACGGGAATCCTCTCAGCTCTGCTTGCGTGCCTCTTCTCCTGGCGTGGGTTTGGGAGCACTCTCCAGGCAACAAGCTGGGGCAACCACTGTCCACTGATCTGTTCTCCTGTCTCTTACGGATCACCATCCTTTGCTACCTGGTGTGCAGTTTCTGGAAAACAGTTGTTTCATATATTTTGTCTCTTGTTCTACATATTTTGTCTGGTTTCTGCTACTATATTTTGGTTGAGCGTAGAAGTCTTAGTAATTATTCTTTGTCTTGGAAAACATAGTTTTTATAAACATACATTGTGTTAATATGTAATAATGTTCTTATAGATTTTAAATGAATTGATCAGTCAGTTCAGCCGCTCAGTCGTGTCCGACTCTTTGCGACCCCATGAATCGCAGCACGCCAGGCCTCCCTGTCCATCACCAACTCCCGGAGTTCACTCAAACTCAAGTCCATCAAGTCGGTGATGCCATCCAGCCATCTCATCCTCTGTCGTCCCCTTCTCCTCCTGCCCCCAAGCCCTCCCAGCATCAGAGATTTTCCCAATGAATCAGCTCTTCGCATGAGGTGGCCAAAGTACTGGAGTTTCAGCATTAGCGTCAGTCCTTCCAATGAACACCCAGGACTGATCTCCTTTAGAATGGACTGGTTGGATCTCTTTGCAGTCCAAGGGACTCTCAAGAGTCTTCTCCAACACCACAGTTCAAAAGCATCAATTCTTCAGTGCTCAGCTTTCTTCACAGTCCAACTCTCACAGCCATACATGACCACAGGAAAAACCATAGCCTTGACTAGACGGACCTTTGTTGGCAAAGTAATGTCTCTGCTTCTCAATATACTATCTAGGTTGGTCATAACTTTCCTTCCAAGGAGTAAGTGTCTTTTAATTTCATGGGTGCAATCACCATCTGCAGTGATTTTGGAGCCCCAAAAAATAAAGTCTGACACTGTTTCCACTGTTTCCCCATCTATTTCCCATGAAGTGATGGGACCAGATGCCATGACCTTAGTTTTCTGAATGTTGAGCTTTAAGCCAACTTTTTCACTCTCCTCTTTCACTTTCATCAAGAGGCGTTTTAGTTCCTCTTCACTTTCTGCCATAGGGTGGTGTCATCTGCATATCTGAGGTTATTGATATTTCTCCCGGCAATCTTGATTCCAGCTTGTGCTTCTTCCAGCCCAGGATTTCTCATGATGTACTCTGCATAGAAGTTAAATAAGCAGGGTGACAATATACAGCTTTGATGTACTTTTCCTATTTGGAACCAGTCTGTTGTTCCATGTCCAGTTCTGTTGCTTCCTGACCTGCATACAGGTTTCTCAAGAGGCAGGTCAGGTGGTCTGTTATTCCCACCTCTTTCAGAATTTTCCACAGTTTATTGTGATCCACACAGTCAAAGGCTTTGGCATAGTCAATAAAGCAATGAATTGATAAGTAATCACAAATTTTCATTTTCAACATGGTAAATATTGATAGATACGACCCACATAAAGCATCCTTGCTATACCCTGGCATATCCAGGCTAAGTATCTTTGGTATCCTCAATACTTTGGAGAATCACTTACACATATAGGCTTATTTAATCCCCATGACATCTCTGTTAGGATTATTGTTACCAACCCTGTTTATAGATGAGGAGACTGAGGCCCAGGGCAGGAAAGCCGTTGTCCATCATATGGCTAGTTAGTGCCAGACAATATTTGAACCCATGTAGCCTGATTCCGTGGTCTATACTCTTCAAGTCACTATGTCACAGTGCTCTTAAGAACATGGGTTTGTCTACCTGTTACAACATTTCTAAGCTTCAGAGTAATCATTAGATGCAGGCCCAGCCCTTCTCCCCCCAGGTGTCTGCACCCTTCTTGCCCAGCAGAATCCTTGGGCTCCAAGTGTCTTCATATGGACATCTTTCGGGTGGCCCTAGGGAAAAAGATGTACAGTTGACTTCTGCTTTGCCCTCATGCTACCCCACATTAATGGACTCAAACCTAACCGATAGATGTGCAGGTGGAATTATAGCTTCTCTGCTTGGCACTGGCCAGAGGCCTTGCCCCTCTCTGTAGCTGGTCAGTCAGTGAAGCAACATTAGTGCTGGTCAAAATTACTGTGCCTTATCCAGTGAGGGGGGAGTGTCCCCAGACCTGCTTCTCCTGGGGCAAATCTCAGACCAGTGAACCGCTATGAAAATCCAGCATATGTAAGATGAATTTGAGCATCAACTGCATTTTCAAACAGACTCCAGTTTTAAAAAAATACTTTCCATCAAGACTTCTTCAAATTACAGATTCACTTACGTGTACATACACTTTTTTATTTATACACATTCAGTTCAGGAATTTATGTGTTGAGTTAAATGGTATCTGAGATGCTTCCCGCAACAGGAGTGTGATACACAGTTTACAATTAGGCAGCTTATCATATATGTACGAAACTTACCAAGAATATTCAAAATAGTGTTAATCTAACAGATATTTACTAAGCAGCTTCTCTGAGTAGAGCCCTGCCCTTGGATCAAGGGATAGAGTAGTGAATAAGGCAGGAGTCTATCCTTGGAGAGTTTACGTTCTGGTGTATAGCACATATATAGCATGAAGACAAGTCATTCTAAGCAACACAGCAATACGGCGTAACATCGCTGGCTCTGGTGAATAGCCGAGCGCATGCTCTGTGTCTAGCCAGCCCTCTGCTGGGTGCTGTGTTATGTACAAGTTAAACAGTTCCAACCTGGAGGTATGTAATATTTGGCTGAAAAATGAAAACCAGTTATCCTCATAAAAGTTGTGAACATAGCGCACATGAATGCTGGCCCACCCCTCGCAAGCAGCACGAGTCCAGGGAGATCCCAGGGCAGCATTTTCGTACAACACAGTGTGACTAATGCCCAGCGCTGGACAGCGGGGCAGTCCGGCTCAGTGCCAGACAGTGTGGACATCTGCCATGAAGACACAGGACGTGGAATTGGGAACCCAAAAGAATCACAAAGTAACTGCACAAGGGTCACAAAATAACTGCAAGGGGATCACAAAATAACTCTACCCAAATAAGACTGGAAGCAAAGTGTCATTCCCATCTTGGGTGATGCAGCTCAAGGTAAGTTTTCTTCTTACTGCCTCTGGGTGGTTCCCGATACATGAAATTTTTATAGCAGAAAATTATAACTAATTTGATGTGGTAGAAATAATCCTAAGAATTCCCTTCTTTGGGGACAGCAATAACTGACAGGGAGGTGTCTTAGTAACTTTTCTTAGGTTACTCCAAGTGATTACAGATTCTCATGTCCTCGTAGGGGGCAGCTTTAGGGTGTGTGCCTGCTCTAAGCATCCGGCTTCCCAGGGGCTCATGAACCCCACTGAACGAACGCTCAGTTTAGCGGCTGCACGTGGAGGCCACCCTGGCTGCTGTACCTCTGCCGGCTCCTCTGATTTCAGAGGGCAGCTGTTGCTCGTCTGTCCCGCAGCCCTGGCTCCCGGCCTGCAGGGGAACAGACTTTCAATGGCCCGCCCAGCAGGCGCCTCCCCAGGGAGGCCGGCCCTTCCTTCCTTGGCTTCCTCCATCCTCTCGGGACCCACAAAGTGCCTCTGGCTCCGCCTCCAGCTCTAGCCCAGCCTCCTGTCCAGGGAGAGATGGGCCAAAATGCCTGGGTACCTGGTGGTGGCTGGACACTCCCAGCCGCTGCCCAGGCTTCTCCACGTGGCGGTGCCAAGAGGGCCGGGCAGCTGCTGTTCCCCAGAGAAGTGATTGGCAGCACTCCACTCGGGGCAGGGAGCCGCAGCGCAGGAGGAGGCCGAGGGCAGCTCAGCCCCCTGAGGTAGAGACGCCACAGTGCCCACGGAGTGGTGCTTGTTGCTCTCGAGATGTGCGTGGGGCCCGGCCTGGTTCCCTCTGCCATTCTCTTTACGGCTTCTAAGTGGTCATGCTACTGTTGGGGTAAAGGACCAGCTGCAGCGGGCATGCCTCGCTCATCCTGGCTGGATGCTGGGCCTCCTGCAAGTCTGGACAGGTTGGGGGTGAGGGTGGGGAGCACCCGATCTTTGTTCTAGACACAGGCTGGAGATGCTCCAATGAGAAGGTTAATGGTTGGTTGTCCTCATGATAAAGGGGAAGCAATGTGAACCTTAACGTGTGGAAGAAAGGTGCTTTTGGAAGCAGGGGAGGCTGAGGAAGAACTCTGTGGTCACTGTGCACAGGTGGTTTTTTGTTGGGTAACTGAGGCCAGGATGCAAAATGTGGCCAGGTGCAAAAATGTGGCATTGCTGAATGCCAGCTAGAGGCATTCTTGGTCCAAACTCGGCCACTCTTGGTCCAAACCTGGGAGATGAGTGAAGTCTATCCCAGAGCTAAGGTAAGAGTGAAATACATTTCTCTCTTCAAAGTTCAAGGCAGGCAGCCTTTGGAAAGGAAGCAGAGCCATGAGTGGTAAAGCTCCTGGGTTCAGCTCCACCGCTGAGTAAACCAGATCTGAATAAGGGTCCTGTGTTCTCTTTACATTGAAAAACATCTCTGGGTCTCAGTGGTAAAGAATGCTCTGCCACTGCAGGAGATGTAAGAGATGTGGGTTTGATCCCTGGGTCGGAAAGATCCCCTGGGTCGGGAAGATCCCCTGGAGAAGGAAATGGCAACCCACTCCAGTATTCTTGCGCGGAAAATTCCATGGACAGAGGAGCCTGGTGGGCTATAGTCCATGGGGGTCACCAAAGAGTCGGACACAGCTTAGCGACTAAATAACAACTTTGTTTTTCTACAAGTGTTAAAAGAATTAGTGGGTTATGATACCACCAGCTTTTTTCACTGAGTTCTGCATGGTTCAAGAAGTAAGTACATTTTGTGCTGGTCAGACACTGTGTTCTGAGGGCATGCCCACATTTTAAAATAGAAAAACTTAGGAATTCCCTACAGTCAGAACTCCACACTTCCACTGCAGAAGGTGTGGGTTTGATCTCTGGCTGGGAAACTAAGACCCCACAGGCCACGTGGCACAGCCATAAAGAAATATTTAAAATAGAAAAATGCGTTTGTTAAAGTGACAGATGGCCTGGTGTGTGTGGGTGCACGGAGGCGGGTGTGAGAGGTGGGTGTGCCGCTCACTGTTTGTTTCTCTGCCTGGGGAGAGGCTCCCGCTGGAACAGGCCAAGTGCTTCCCTGCCCTTCCCCAGGGATTCTCAAAGGCCTCTTTGGAACAAACTTCAGGCTCGAAGCAGCTGGCTGATTTGAGTTATGTATCCCTACTCAGTGTTGGAGCATCCCCAACACCCTGAGAGGGAAATGCCCAGACCAGTTCCAGGGAGGGGGAGCCCCTGGGGCGCTCACATCACATGGGCCGTTATTAACCAGGCATGATACTGGTCCTGCCTGCTGGGAAGGCACGCTGCTCCTGAGGGGGACCTGAGACCTCCTCCTCCTCCACCCACACCACAGCCCCACGTGGCTCTGGGGAAAGGGCCGTTTGCTCAAGGCAACTGGAGGCCCCAGTTCTCACTGCTGCGGCCGTGGCCATGCTCGTCCGGGGAGGCCCAACCCCTCCTTTGGACCCCATGACCGCCTCCCTCTCCCCCTGCCATGGGGCCTCCAGGGAACTGAGTTAGCTCAGGTGTGGCAGTGGGCTGGAGAGGGGAGCGAGAGGGTGGTGTGGGGCAGCCGAGGAAATTCCCTGGGAAGGGGGTGCTCACAGAGAACCTGAGACCCAGAGGGCACGGGCCCTGCACCTAGAGGGACCCTGCACCCCCGGTCTCTTCTAGGACAGCTGTCACGTCGTCCACTGCTTGCTTTGTGGCCCAGCCTTGATCTCT
Organism: Cephalophus harveyi; assembly: GCA_006410635.1. Taxonomy (NCBI): domain Eukaryota; kingdom Metazoa; phylum Chordata; class Mammalia; order Artiodactyla; family Bovidae; genus Cephalophus; species Cephalophus harveyi. Next base: position 135,253 of record SJYT01038486.1, on the reverse strand, counting down.
GACATCTCAGAGCCTCATCTGTCCTGCTCTGAGTCATCACATGCAGTGGCTGAGTCAATCCTCACTTCTGAGTGTCAGCAGCTCTCTCCCTGTCAAACCCCAGCCTCCCAACTGCACCCTTTCCTCCTCTCTCCTTCACATGACAACTGCCCACTTCTCTGCTCTCTTTAGAGCAGGATTTCCTCCAAGTAGTTATAAAGTTCTCTGCCACCTCCATTGCCCCCATTGGGTGCTGTGTTCCCCACCCCAGGGAGCGCCGTCTGTCTGCAGGACCACAGGACCCTGGGAGAGGGCATTGCAGGGCCCTGCCTTGCCCAGGTGGCGCTAGTGGTAAAGAACCTGCCTGCCAGTGCAGGAGATGTAAGAGATACGGGTTCAATCCCTGGGTCAGGAAGATCTTCTGGAGGAGAGCATGGCAACCCTCTCCAATATTCTTGCCTGGAGAATACGCCCATGGACAGAGGAGCCTGGAGGGCTATGGTCCATAGTGTTGCAAAGAGTCAGACAGACACGACTGAAGCGACTTAGAACACAGGCATGCCTGATCCTTCCAGCTTGTCCCTCACTCCCATGGGTCTCCTCCCAACACCAAACCCAGGTCCCTCCCTGACCTGCCCCTGAAGCAGCTTGCACAAGGGAGCACAGAGTAGTCATGCTCTCTGGGCTTCTGTGACACTTCACCCCCACCTCCACACCCTGGCTTCCCTCCCTCACTGGGACCCCTGACCTCTCATCTTTAGAGGGCTTCTGACTCAGCACAGACACCTTCAGTGACATGAGCCCCAGGGTTGAAACCCTATCTGCACAAAACCATCCACATCTCTGCAGAGATGGGACCTCGGTGAGTTCCAGGTTCACGGCACCCACTCCCCTACTACCTTCCCTGGGACGCCCAAAAGGCTCTTCAGTGTTACATACCCCTCATCTGACCTACCCCAGCGGTCCTGCCACGTGGCCAACAAGCAGGAGAGAAAGAAAACCTGTCAATCATCTGGACTCTTAACAGAAATCACATCCATGCCCGCCACAAACACCCCAGTCAAGCATTCAGCAAAGCTCAAAGAATTTTACCACGAATGCTCAGATACCTGAGCTTCCCTGCTGATGTGGGTTCAATTCCTGGATGGGGAAGATCCCATGGAGAAGGAAATGGCAACCAACTCTATTCCATCGACAGAGGAGCTTGGCAGCCTGAGTCCACGGGGTCGCAGAGCTGGACTCCAGTGAGTGACTGACCACAGCAGAAAAACCAGTCGGTGGTGGAAAAAATTCAGGATGGCGGCCACCTCAGTCCAGTTCAGTTCAGTTCAGTGGCTCAGTCGTGTCCGACTCTTTGTGACCCCATGAATCGCAGCACGCTAGGCCTCCCTGTCCATCACCAACTCCCGGAGTTCACTCAGACTCACGTCCAT
>SJYT01038486.1:0-133534 GCA_006410635.1 Cephalophus harveyi | reverse complement strand
TGATCTCCTTCAGAATGGACTGGTTAGATCTCCTTGGCTACCTCAGGGAGCTTCAAGTAATGGAGCAGGCCTCTTTTGCTTAAGGCTTCTTTCCGAGTAATGTCTGGAGATTCACCTACGTTGGTGTCAAAGAGTGTTGTGTCCAGGGCTCAGACTCCGCGCAAGTGCTCTGGCCCCGCCTTCTCCCTTATTTCCGATGCCCCGCCCTCGTGTTCTCCTTAAACCTTCTTTCTGACCTCAGAGTCCCTGCACTTGCCAACTTTTTTCCTCATTCAGTCACCGCCACTTGCCTCTCCACCCTCTAAAGCAGCCCTGTACACTGTCTCTTCTTTGCAATACTGTTCCTGACTGAAACCGTATTTATTTGTTTGCAGTTTGTCCCGCACCCCAGCTAAACTCAGTGGGAACCTGGCCCAGGTCCTCTTGTTCACAGCTGAACCCCCAGCGCTCATAAACCATAAATAGTCTTGAATGAAGGGGTGATGAGTGATTGAACATCTGAATAATCACTGCCAGGCAATTGCCAGCTCTTTCCTGCAAATCTGACCTGTAGCAGCACTTTAGGAGGCCAGCAGACAGCTCCTTGAGGCTCCACCTCTCTAGCAGGGCTGAATGATGGCACAGTCACCACCAGCTCTTGCTGAGTTTGCCCAGGCCCAGCCAGGGAAGAGGCACTCTGAGTGACAGGTGAGCAGCAGAGAGCTCTGGTTTGGCCACAGGTAGATCCCCTCCTGCTCAGTGACCATACAAAGGGGGGCTAGAAGGCTGGAGGGCAGGCATGGGATCCCCAGGTAGGGAGCAGGTCCCTTTGGTGTTCTGCTCTCTACTTTTCATTCCCTTTGGTTCCCACAAAACCCCAATATTTGATTAGGCATCCAGTCCATTGCTGGTGCACAACCTCCAACACATTTGTGTCTCTGTGTCGGCAATTATGAAAAGCATTTCTCTATCAACAGGCGTATGACCCAAGAAAGCATCCATAGTTTCCACTTAATCATCAAATTGCAGTTAATCAGAATCAACCAAGACACATTTGCAAAAAGAACTGCAAACCGCAATAGTTTCAAGATACCAGCTACTTAGGAACAGGTGCCTTTCCCAAGCTTGCTCTGCAGGTATAATGCTGCACGTGACTATCAATTCATCGCTCTGAATTCCACTGTTTATTTGTGGGTTGCTACTTTGCATGGCCATTTCTAGATAGTTTTTGCTTGTTTCCAAGAAGTAAGGTAATGTTCAGTTGGTTTAACAGACCAGGCTGCTCAGTTTTATCCCAGCCTTGGTATTTGGGCTGCCTTGAATTATGAGCTACACTCCACTGCCTCGCTAGAAATTTCTGCCTTTAGGTAGAGTAAACGTTTNGTTGCTACTTTGCATGGCCATTTCTAGATAGTTTTTGCTTGTTTCCAAGAAGTAAGGTAATGTTCAGTTGGTTTAACAGACCAGGCTGCTCAGTTTTATCCCAGCCTTGGTATTTGGGCTGCCTTGAATTATGAGCTACACTCCACTGCCTCGCTAGAAATTTCTGCCTTTAGGTGGAGTAAACGTTTTGTTTATTTAACATTTTTATTCAGAATATGTTCCCTAAATTTTTGTGTTTCTCCAGGTCAGTTTAATGACTCCTCTCTAACTTTCCTTGGTTCTCCTCCTCAACCTCTGGCGTTTGGTTCATCTTTATAGAGTAACTTCTGCTAGGTTAGGGGGTTGCTCACAGACTCGGATGACTTGGGTATCTCCGGCGGAGAGCACTGGCCTGTAAGTATGCAGAATCAGGCTCCTGACTCAAAGGGGGCGCCCCTCGACCTTGACTTTCCTGGAAGCGGGACTCCGTGGATTGGGAGCCCCCAGTGCCCCGTGAGGGAGTCGGTGTCCAGATACGTCTGTCTGCAGAATTAAAGCGTGAAGGTGGCCCCTTCTGCCCGGGGCCGCAGCGGGGACTCGGGGATAGGGGCCAGCGAGGAGGTGGCTTCAGCATCTCTCCCCGTTGCTCCCTCCCCCGCACGTGTTCGCGTTCCAGGGCAGCCTGGGACAGCCGGAGCGGGGGAAGCTCCGGGCGGGGCGCCCCAGCGGGGCAAGGGGGCTCGTTCGTGTTTATTATAACTTCACTCCCTTTTAAAGGAAAGCTATGCCCGGAATCCGGGAGGTGGCGAGCGAAGCCGGCGGGGCGGACGTGACCCGCGCGCTCCGCAGGCCGTGTTCGCGTGTCCCCGGAGGCGAGGCTGCGCGGGTGGCGCGGCGCCCCCTCCCCGCCCTCCAGCGCGCGGTGCCCACCGCCCCGCCGCCGCCTCCCGCAGCCCCACCTCCCGGGCGCGGCGGGCCCACCCCGCCCGGCCCTCCAGAGCGAGCCCGCACCTCCGGCCCGGCGGGCAGTGCGGGGCGGGGCTGGGCGGGCGGCGGGCGGAGCGGCTCCGGCCTTTTTTGGGCGTCTCCTCGCTCGGGGCGCGGACCTGCCGGCGGGCGCTCAGCGGGCGGCGGCGGCGGCGGCTCGGGGGTCCCGAGGCGGCCCGGGTTCGGCGTGCGCAGCCACCATGACGGGAAGGTAACTGTCCCTCCCTGCGCCCCTGGGTGGTGGGCGCCGTGGGCCCGGGAGGGGACGCCTGGGGCGCCGGGCTGGGCGGGGCTGCGGGGCGGGACCCCGGCCAGCCCAGACCCCTGCGGGCACCCCGGCCTCCCCAGGCCCCGGCCCCTCCGCCTCTCCCCCTCCCCGGGTGGCAGCGCTGGTCAGGTCAGGGGCGCCTGCCCCGCTCGCGCGCGTCCAGCCCTCTGGCCGGCCCCGGGCAGCGGCAGGTGAAGGGTCTGTCCTGTCCCGGACGATGGTGCCATTACCACACCCGCCCCCCGCTCCCGAGAACTAGCGCTCCGAGGGGCCGGGGACTTGCTCAAGGTCACAACCAGCCGAAAGGCACGGCGTCAAAACCCAGGCGGTCGGCTCCCGCCGGCTTCCCTGTCCCCTCGCTGGGTGACCCTGGTGACAGGTCACCTCTGGAGCCTTCTGTTTCCTGCTCAGCAGACGGGGGTGGTAAAAATGGTAAACGGTCGGTCTCGGGACTTAGCCAGACCTGCCCCCAACACAGGTTGCACAGGGATGGGTTGAACCCCAGAAACTCCCCCAGGCCTGGCCCGGTTTCCACTTTTATATCCCTTGTGGCCATTTCACAGATGAGATGACTGACGCCCCATAGGCCAAGTGACTCACCAGGCCAGTCACATGTCCACCAGTGTCTAGCCAGTGCTGGCCCCTGAAACCCTTTCTGGAACCTGGCTGGGTACAAGTGCATGACTCAGGGGTGGGAGGGGCTGGTCTCTGAGGCCCACAGGCCCCCTTCTAGCCAAGCCCTGGGAGGAGGATGCTCTTCTTTATGACCCCTTGACTTGGCGCTGGAGGCTGGAGGGGACCCCGTGGCTTTGCTGGGGAAAGGAGCTTGGACAGGCAGTACTCAGCCACAGAGGGCAGAGTGGTAGCCCCAAAATCCAGGCAATGTGCAGGGCAGTCACCCAGCCTTCAGGGTCACACAGATCGCTAAAGGCTATGGCCTGGAGTCCTAACGCAGTCCCAGGAGCCAGCACAGATCCTGTTATCTGGGGAGTCCTGTGCTTCACATGCGGTTTACTGCCCACTTCCCAGACCTCCCGCCGCAGCCCAGGTCTGCCGACAAAGCCCGCTCCCAGGGCTCACCCCTCCTAGTGTGCTCTTGCCTTCCTGTCCCTCGCAGGGCACCCCTGCCGGCTGCCTCACTCCCCACCCTCTAAGCTCCCGAGGAAAAAAAGGGGGAGAGAACAGGGACAGAATCAGGAGCAGCGACAGATGGGTGTTGGTGTGGGGCTGGGATGCGTGACAGGTGGTTTTCCAGGCACAGCGGAGATCGTGTAAGGCTGAGCTGCAGGATGTCAGCTTCCATAGCAGCTTCAGCTCTGATGCTCTGGTGTGGGGAGAGGCAGAAACCCAGATGCACCTCTGTTCCCTCAGCAGAAATTCTTTCCCCCCTGAATCCTGAGGGTCTTCAGGGGAGAGGGGCGTATCAGGTCGGCCAGAGGACAGCGCTGCAGGAGAAGCTGGAATGCAGGCCAGGGTGGGAACAGGGGCCAGGCTGCTCCAGCTGCTGCCCGGCTCCAGTGGGCACCCTGATCCCGAAAGATGCTAGTCATCAAATGACACAGGAACTGGAGTGAGCCTTGGAAAACTCTGAGTTGGGTTAAAAGTAAAACTGCTCATCTTAGAGAGTTAGGAGCTCACCTGGTGCCTCAGACAGTAAAGAATCTGCCTGCATTGTGGGAGATCTGGGTTCTATCCTTGGGTCAGGAAGATCCCCTGGAGAAGGGAATGGCTATCCACTCCAGTACTCCTGCCTGAAGAATTCCCTGGACAGAGGAGCCTGGCGAGCTACAATCCACTGAGGTTGCAAAGAGTTGGACATGACTGAGCAACGAATACTTTCACTCCCTCACTAGGAAAAACCCAGAAACAAAGAGGTAACAGAATCATTAACAGAAAGAAAGAAAGAGAATAGCCCGTGGCTCCACTCTTCTGAAATGCCCTCAGTAACGTTTTGGTGGCTTTCTTCTTTTCTTGTATATTCTTCTGCTCTTTTGTTTTTCACACGCTGAGAGTGGTCTGTGAGCCCATGCTCCCATCCTCCTTTGAAGCTGGCCTACCACATGTGGCATCCATGCCAGGGCTGGCTGACCTCCCTTCGACATGCAGACATAGGGGCCAGCCTGGCGGAGGAATGGACATCTGACCCAGCCTTTGGGGTGGGTGAGGTTTTTCCTGTCCCAGAAGCTGTGGAGTTTCATTTTCATTCTGTTTGATGCCACCGTGCCCTCTACACATCCACTACCCCCATGAGAAGCCAGGGCAGTTCTCACACCTGGATGCTGGTTTTTCCCACACCATCCCTTGCTGTCCGGACCAGACTGATTTTGGAAATTACCCTCTTCTTGTACACCTCCTGCACCTTCTGGATTCTCCCTGCCAACGGTGTAAAGCCCCAGCCCTCCAAGCAGGCGAGACAAGAGGGAGGTCAGTGGGGGAGCCGCAGAAGTGACCTGGAGTGCCATGCATGGCTGGGTACTTTGGAACTACTCCTCTGAGCACTGTTAGGAAAGGGGCTGCTCAGGAAGAGACAGGGAAGGAGACCAGCCAGGTGGCAAGCAGTGATGAAGCCTCTCCTTGGCAGCCAGGGGGCAAGAGAAGAGGAGAGGGATTCAGGGGACCTGGGAGGTGGAGTCTGGACCCAGGGCAGGTGCCCAGTTTGTGGTGGCAGGTGTGGGAGTGGACACAGAGCTAGTTTGGGCCATGAAGCATTTGGAGAGCGGTGGTAAGTTTCGGGGGAAACCCTGAGACTGGACATGAGGGCCTATAGCCCAGGAGAAGGCTGAGCTAGGCCAGAAGAGTGAATGAGGCCTGGGACATGGGCGTGGTTATTTAGGGAGCCTCCCTGCTGTGGGAAGAGGCTCAGCCCTGGCTGCAGCCCCGAGAACTCTGGACTTAAAAACATGGTGTCTTTGTCCCAGCTGAAGGGACCTTTGACGTCAGCGTTTTCCAACCTTGGGCGGGTTACCTCCCCTGCCCAGGGAGCTGACCTGTCAGTGGCTGTCCTCCAGAGGGAGCCTGGGGCACAGTGCACACAGCTGTGACTCAGTGGCTTGGCCTTTTGGAGGGGAGGCCCACCCGCCACATGACCGACACCCACAGAGGCCGCCAGCTCACAGCCGGGCCCCATGCTTGGCACAGTGCAGAGTGGGGCTGCTGAATCCCTGTCCTCACACCTACCAGCCCCCTCCCCCTGTCCACCCTCCCCTCCCCCTCCTCAGCAGAGGAGCCTGCCAAGGAGCAGCTAGAGTGGCAGCCGGAGCCCCTGGGACAGCACATGGGGCTGTGATGGACTCGGGTTTAAGCAAAGTGTGAAGCAGGTGACAGGGGGTGTGCAGCTGGGCCCTGAGCCCCAGACAGGGCCTGACTGGGCCCCGCCCATGGCCCTCACCTCCTCCCTTTTCTTCTGGTGGAGACTCCCCTCTCTGGCTGGCCAGGGGAGTGCTATGGGGCCTGATCTATAGGGTGTGTGCAGTTCCATGCTGTAAAACCTTACTCGGGCTCACTTCAAGCTACCAAGGTGATGTGAACCAGTTCCCAGAATTCCTGAAAACTGAGCACTCGGCACTTGTGAGCTGGCCTACTGCTTGGGGAGGGACTGGGCTCTCCCTGCACAGCGGCTGACCTACCCCTCCAGCCACACGGCCGCTCTCTGCTCCCAGCTACCACATGCAGTCACACTTAAACCATCCTTAGAGCTTCATTTCTGCCGGAGGGGTAGGGGAGGAAGGGAGGGGAGCAGAGGGAGGCACCTGAACAGTCCTTCTTGTTCTGTTTATTCAGATCTTCTGAATTTTGGATGATGACTATTCATTCAAGAGGACCTAATAAAATGATCTTAATGAGATGCTCACGCAAGTATCTCACTAAGATGAGATGTCTCATATATGTGTATCTAAAACCAAACATATATGCAAAGTAAGAAAATACAATCACTCAAAATGTCCTGATGAAATTATCATTAATCTCAGCCATGCCAAAGGATCTGGCGAGTTGTCTTCAGCCCCCAATGAAACTGGCTCTGGCAGAGAGGCTGTGGTGGTATCACTGGCTGCCCTGGGGATGGCACTCACCTCCCAGAAAGAGATAGCAACCCCGCCTCCCAGCTTTGCGCTGCTTCTGGGGCCCTTAGTAAGCAGCATAGTTGCATGCTTCACTATGTGTGTGCTGCTTTCACATTTGGGATATGAATCCCATGCCATGAAATTCAATATCAGAGTGTGCAGGTCAGTGGTTTATAGTATATTTACCAGGTTATGCAACCATCACCACTAATTCTGAATATTTTCATCACCCCCAAAAGAAACCCATTTGCAGCTAATCCCTTCTTCCCCCAGCCCCTGGCAGTCACTACTCTGCTTTCTGTCTCTACAGGTTTGCCTATTCTGGACATTTCATGTAAATGGAGCCATACATTATGTGGCCTTTTTTTTTTTTCCTGCCTAGCTTCTTTCATTTAGCATAATGTTTTCAAAGTTCATTTATATTGTTGTATGAATCAGTACTTTGTTCCTTTTTTGACCAAATAATATGCCCTTATATGGATAAACCACATTTTATCTGTATATTCATTTGTGGTGGAAATTTTGTTTCCACTTTTGGCTCTTATGAATAAGTGCTGCTGTGAATATTCCTACATATATTGTCTACTATCTGGAGAATATACCTAGGAGTGGAATTTTGGGGTCCTATGATAACTTTATGTTAAACTGAGGAATTGCCAAGCTGTATTCCAAGTAACTGCATCAATTTTACATTCACATCAAGAATGTCTGAGGGTTCCATTTTCTCCACTTACTGTTATCTGTTTTCGTAGATGTAAAGTGACACCACACTATGGTTTTGACTTTTATTTCCCTAGTGACTTGTGATCTTGGACACTTTTTCAGGAGCTTATTGGCTGCTTGTTGATCTTATCTGGAGAAATGTCTAGTCAAATCTGTGCCTGTTTTAAGATTGGGTTCTTTTTATTTCTGGATTGTAAGAGTTCATGTATTCTGGATACTGGATATTTATCAGATATATAATTTGCAAACATTTTCTGCTGTGGGTTGTCTTCACTTTCCTGACAGTGTCCTTAAATACACAGAAGTTCTAAACTTTGGTGAAGTCCTACTTATTTCTTTGTGCCTAGAGTCTGAGCTGCAACTGCAGGGTCTTTTGTTGCTGTGTGTGAGCTCTCCAGTTGTAGCACATGGGTTACTTTCTCTGCAGCTTGTGGAGTCTTACTTCCCCTACCAGGGATGGGACCTGTGCCCCCATGTTGCAAGGCAGATGATTAACCAGCAAGTTGCTATTTATTTATTTCTGATGGCTTGAGTTTTTGGTGTCATATCGAGGAAACGTACCTAATTTATAAATATTTACACATATACTTTTTTTTTCCCTGGAGTTTTTAGTGTTAATTCTTTAATATTTCAGTTTTCAGTACCTGAGTCAGTTTCTATTTCTGTATTTTTTGAGTCAGTTTTTATAAATGACCTGAAGTGGAGGTTTAAAATCATTCTTTTGCATGTGACTATTCAGTGGTTCTAGCATCATTTGTTGGCAAGACTATTCTTTTATCATTGAATTGTCTTAGCAGGCTTGTCAAAAGTCAGTTGACCCATAATAAAAGCCATATATGATAAACCCAGAGCAAACATTATCCTCAATGGTGAAAACTTGAAAGTATTTCCCCTAAAGTCAGGAACAAGACAAGGGTTCTCTCACCACTACTATTCAACATATTTTTGGAAATTTTACCCCCAGCAATCAGAGAAGAAAAATAAAAGGAATCTAGATTGGAAAAGAAAAACTCTCACTGTTTGCAGATGACATGATCCTCTACATAGAAAACCCTAAAGAAACCACCACTGATCACTGGAGCTAATCAATGAATATAGTAAAGTTGCAGGATATAAAATTAACACACAGAAATCCCTTGCATTCCTCTACACTGACAATGAGAAAACAGAAAGAGAAATTAAGGAAACAATTCCATTCACCGTTGCAATGAAAATAATAAAATACTTAGGAATAAATTTACCTAAAGAAACAAAAGACCTATATATAGAAAACTATAAAACACTGATGAAAGAAATCAAAGATGACACAAATCAAAGATGACACAAATAGATGGAGAAATATACCATGTTCATGGATCAGAAGAATCAATATAGTGAAAATGAGTATACTACCCAAAGCAATCTATAGATTCAATGCAACCCCTATCAAGCTACCAATGGTATTTTTCACAGAACTAGAACAAATAATTTCACAATTTGTATGGAAATACAAAAAAAACCTCGAATAGCCAAAGCAAGTGAGAAAGAAGAATGGAACTGGAGGACTCAACCTGCCTGACTTTAGACTATACTACGAAGCTACAGTCACCTAGACAGTATGGTACTGACCCAAAGACAGAAATATAGATCAATGGAACAAAATAGAAAGCCCAGAGATAAATCCATGCACCTATGCATACCTTATCTTTGACAAAGGAGGCAAGAATATACAATGGAGAAAAGACAATCTCTTTAACAAGTGGTGCTGGGAAAACTGGTCAACCACCTGTAAAAGAATGAAACCAGAACACTTTCTAACACCATATACAAAAATAAACTCAAAATGGATTAAAGATCTAAATGTAAGACCAGAAACTATAAAACTCCTAGATGAGAAAAGGGAACCCTCTTACACTGTTGGTGGGAATGCAAACTAGTACAGCCACTATGGAGAACAGTGTGGAGATTCCTTAAAAAACTGGAAATAGAACTGTCATATGACCCAGCAATCCCACAGGTGGGTATACACACCGAGGAAACCAGAATTGAAAGAGACACATGTACCCCAATGTTCATCACAGCACTGTTTACAATAGCTGGGACATGGAAGCAACCTAGATGTCCATCAGCAGATGAATGGATAAGAAAGCTATGGTACATATACACAATAGAATATTACCCAGATATTAAAATGAACACATTTGAATAAGTTCTAATGAGGTGGATGAAACTGGAGCCTATTATACAGAGTGAAGTAAGTCAGGAAGAAAAACACCAATACAGTATCAGTTCAGTTCAGTTCAGTCACTCAGTCAAGCCCAAATCTTTTCAACCCCAGAATCGCAGCACACCAAGCCTCCCTGTCCATCACCAACTCCCAGATTTCACTCAGACTCACATCCATCGAGTCAGTGATGCCATCCAACCACCTCATCCTCTGTCATCCCCTTCTCCTCCTGCCTTCAATTTTTCCCAGTATCAGGGTCTTTTTCGATGAGTCAGTTCTTCACATCAGGTGGCCAAAGTATTGGAGCTTCAGCTTCAGCATCAGTCCTCCAGTGAATATTCAGGACTTATTTCCTTTAGGGTTGACTGGTTTAATCCATTTATGTTAATGTAATTACTGATAACTGGGGTTTACATCTGCCACTTTGCTATTTTTTTCTATATTTCATGTCTTTTTTTGTTTCTCAGTTCCTACACCATTGCTTTCCTTTGTGTTAAATTATTTCATTATGCAGTCATCTTTAAGCCAAATGGGAAAAAAGGTTTACAAACAAAAAATACATTTATATTGCCTTTTATATTTATCTTATGGTTACCGTTACTGCTCTTAGTTTCTTCATGTGGATTCGAATTGTTGTCCAGCGTCCTTTCATTTCATCCTTTGGTATTTCCTTTTAACTCTAGGATTTCTATTTGGTTCCATTTTATCATTTCTATCAATTGATATTCTACATTTGATAATGCATCATTTTCATGCTTTTCTTTAGGCTTTTAGACCTGGCTTCCTTTAGTTCTTTGAACATATTTAAATTAGCTGATTTGAAGTCTGTCTAGTAAGTCTAACATCTGGGCTTCCTCAGGGCTTCCTTCCTACTGATTGCTTTTCTTTTTCCCCCTGTGTCTAGGTCATTTTTTGTTGTTGTTTCTTTGCATGTATCTTAAGTTTTGCTGAAAACGGAACTTTTCAAATAAAATACTGTGGTGTGGCCGCTTTGGAAACCAGATTCTCCCTAATCCCCTGGTTGTGTTGGTGCTGCTTATGATTTGTTTGTTTAGTGACTTTCCTGAACTTGCTCTGTAAAGTCTGTATCTCTGTCATTTGTGGCCACTGCAGTCTCTGCCTGGTTAGTTTAGTGGCCAGCTAATGACTGGACAGAGATTTTCTTTTTTTTTTTTTCTTCAACCATGCTGCATGGCCTGTGGGATCTTAGTTACCTGACCAGGGGTTGAACCTGAGTCCCCTGCATCCCTGCATAGGAAGCTTGGAGTCTTAGCCACTGGACTACTACGGAAGTCCTTGGCTAGAGATATTTTTGAATGCTTGAAACTGTTGACTTAAAAAAAAGCACAATGTGCGAGTTGTGAGTTAAGTTTTATCTAGGTCAAAGTGTGGGCTATACCCTGGGAGACAGCATTTCAGATAGCTCTGAGAAGCTGCTCTCAGTGGGGTAGGGGGGAAGGTCAGTATATATGGGATTTTGGTGTCAGGAGAACATGTGCAATTAAGCACTTTTTTTTTGGCAAAATGTTTCCGCTAGTCATGAGGAACTGCCGTCACCATGAAGGATTTTAGTGCTTTTCTCGATATGAGAAGATACCTAACTATAATACCTGTTCTGCCAGTTTTTCTCAGAGCACAGAGTGCCTCATTTCTGCTCTCCATCCTAATCTCTTTTCAGAGAGTGTTGAAAGTTAGCAGATACAGCAGCACCTGATTTAACCCTAGTAGAAGTAGATGGCAAATGCTGATGTCAAGTGCCAAAATTTGTAGTTGACAAAATCAGTGTCTCCCAGCTTTTACAGAAGGCTCTTAATGTATTTTGGGGCACATTTTCAACATTCAACCTGGCATTTTACACCTCTGCCCTGGTCCTCACTTCCTGCTGTATGGAGCTAAAAGGATCTCTCAGAAGTGAAAGCTTAGGACCTTCTAAGTTCTTTCCTGAGCATACACACAGCCCTGGGCATTTGCATGGCCTTCTAGATTCCCAGGGATATGTCAGTTCTTTTCAGAGCTCCCAAGCACATCTAATTCCTTGGCTTTTCCTTTTAAGCTTCTTTAAGTTAGTCATCTGTTTGCCCAACTGTTATCCATTGTCTGTGACAATGATATCATAAGTGGTTATGATAGTAAAATATTTGAAAAACTCTCCCTAGGAGAGACTTTCAGCACTGGGTTGGTATGACTGAGGTCACATAAAGAAAAGCCTTCAAGTGTGATCTTCAAGGGAAGACCAGGTCATTCTTTGGGAATTAAGCCTTGAAAGAATTTCAGCCCTCTTCTCCCCTGTTACTGGGAATGTAGGCAGTTACTTTTCTAGGCAGCTATGGAGTTAGGAATTGGGGATTAAGGTACTAAGATAAATTAAAATACCATAAAAGTGTTCTTGCGAAGACTTAGCTTTTTTTTTTTTTTGCTTTTATTCCCTCCCAGTTATTTTTTAGCTTATCTATTTTTATTGAGATATAATATTAATTTTAGAAAATGTGCAATATAATGATTTGATATTTGTATATATTGTGAAATGATCACACAGTCAGTCTAGTTAACACCTGACACCATAACTATAAAAATTTTTTTCCTTGTGATGAGTACTTTTAAGATTTATTCTCTTAGCAACTTTCAAATACAAAATACAGTATTATTAACTATAGTCACCCTGCTGTACATTACATCTCCATGACTTATTTATCTTATAAATGGAATTTTGTACTCTTGATTCCTTTCACCCATTTTGGCCACTTCCCATCCCCCACCTCTGATAGCCATCAAACTATTCTCTGTATCTGACCTGGGCTTTTGTTTCTAAAATTCCAAAATAAAATAAAATTCCACATGTAAGTGTGATTATGCAGTATTTTTTTTCTCTGACTTATTTCACTTAGCATAATGCCCTCAAGTTTCATCCACATTGTTGCATATGGCAAGATTTCATTCTTTTTTTTTTTTTTGCTGCTCTGAGTCTTCATCGCTGCTTGGGGCTTCCTCTAGTTTTGGGAAGAGAGGAGCACTCTTCATTGTGGTGTGCTTCTTATTGTGGTGGCTTCTTGTTGCAGAGCATGGGTTCTAGGCACAGGGGCGTCAGTGGTTACAGCACATGGGCTCAGTGGTTGCAGCTCAAGGGCTCAGTGGGTGTTGCTTGCAAGCTGCAGATCACGGACTCTGTAGTTGTGGCACACAGGCTTAGCTACTCTGCGGCATGTGGAATCCTTCTGGACCAGGGATCAAACCCGTGCTCCCTGTGTTGGCAGGTGGATTCTTAACCACTTCCACCAGGCAAGTTCCTTTGTTCTCTTTTATGGCCAAATAGTATTCCAATTCATTTATATACCACATCTTCTTTATCCATTCATCCATCAATGAACACTTTAGGTTGTTTCCATACCTTCAGTTCAGTTCAGTTCAGTCGCTCAGTCGTGTCCAACTCTTTGCGACCCCATGAATCACAGCACACCAGGCCTCCCTGTCCATCACCAACTCCCGGAGTTCACTCAAACTCACGTCCATCGAGTTGGTGATGCCATCCAGCCATCTTATCCTCCGTCATCCCCTTTTCCTCCTGCCCCCAATCCTTCCCAGCATCAGAGTCTTTTCCAAAGTCAACTCTTCACATAAGGTGGCCAAAGTACTGGAGTTTCAGCTTTAGCATCATTCCTTCCAAAGAACACCCAGGACTGATCTTTAGGCTGGACTGGTTGGATCTCCTTGCAGTCCAAGGGACTCTCAAGAGTCTTCTCCGACACTACAGTTCAAAAGCATCAATTCTTCAGCGCTCAGCTTTCTTCACAGTCCAACTCTCACATCCATACATGACTACTGGAAAAACCATAGCCTTAGCTAGACAGACCTTTGTTGGCAAAGTAATGTCTCTGTTTTTCAATATGCTATCTAAGTTGCTCATAACTTTCCTTCCAAGGAGTAAGCGTCTTTTAATTTCATGGCTGCAATCACCATCTGCAGTGATTTTGGAGCCCCCAAAAATAAAGTCTGGCACTGTTTCCACTGTTTCCCCATCTATTCCCATGAAGTGATGGGACCAGATGCCATGATCTTTGTTTTCTGAATGTTGAGCTTTAAGCCCACCTTTTCACTCTCCTCTTTCACTTTCGTCAAGAGCTTGGCTTTTGTAAATAATGCTGCAATAAACTTAGGGGTGTGTATTTCTTTTCACATTAGTGTTTTTGTTTCCTTCAGATAAATACCCAGAAGTGGAATTGCTGGATCATATTGTAGTTCTATTTTTAAATTTTTTTGAGGAAACTCTATACTGTTTCCATGGTGGCTGCGTCAATTTACATTCCCTTGAACAGTATGCAAAGGTTCCTTTTCCCCCACATCCTCACCAATACTTGTTATTTCTTGTCTTCTTGGTAATAGCCTTTCTGACAGGTGAGAGGCGATATCTCATTGCATTTTCTTAATGATTATGATTATAATATATTGAGCATATTTTCATGCACCTTTTGGTCATCCATATGTCTTCTCAGCTGTTTTTCTTGCTGTCTGGTTACTGCAAGGCTTTGGTTAATTTATAGAGTTCTGAAAAAGGTGGCTCTGACAGTTTGTGCTAGTTTTTTCATTGCTTTTGCTGTTGTTGTTTAGTCCCTAAGTTGTGTCTGACACTGCGACCCCATAGATTGTAGCCTGCCAGGCTCCTCTGTCCATGGGATTTCCCAGACAAGGATGCTGGAGTGGGTTGCCATTTCCTTCCCCAGGGGATTGTTGTGATCCAGGGATTGAACCCAGGTCTCCTGCACTGGCCAGCGGATTCTTCACTGCTGAGCCACCAAGGAAATCCTTCATTGCTTTTGCGGAAGGACAGACTTTCAGAAGTCCTTATTCTGTCATTTTTGCTGACATCATTTTTGCTGTGTTTTCGCATCTGTGTTCTCTGGAGCCAGAATGCTGGACAGGGAGGCCTGCATGACTGGCAGCCTCACCCTGCAAGAGAGGCTGCAGAATGGGAAAACAAGGCTATGCAGAGGTTTGGGATTTGGACTCAGTTAGTCACTAAATTTCTCTCAATTTCTAGCCTCTGGTGCCCCTTTTACAGTAAATATTTGTTGAATCAATTAGTGTTTGGTAATCTTGGACTTGAACTTCATTTAAAATGGTGATGCACAAAACAGTTGTGGCTATAGTCTCCCTCCCAGGTCTATCCACCATTGTGGACGCTGAGAGCTCTGGGTTCTGGAGATCAGAATTTCCATATGGGTCAGGTTGATTGGAGGCTGGTAAGAAGGGCCTAGGCCCTGGGCCATCAGCTTGAAGCTGCCCTAAGAAAACTCTATACCCTAGCTTTCTTAAGCATTCAGCTCTAAGTCAGAAGGCAAGGGGTGATCCTTCTACTTGTTTAGTCCCTAAGTTGTTTAATCCCTAAGTCCCTAAGGCAGAAGGTGATCCTTCTACTAGAGAAGCTCCAGGCTCAGCTTCTCTATGTCCTTTTAGCCCCTGGTGCCACCTTTAAGAAAATATTTATTGAATTGATCAGTACTTGGTACCTTTGGAATCAAGGTGTATTGACAAACTGTACTGCACACAATGCTTGTAGTCACCTGGCTATGATTGGGGGTTGACTCCCAGAGCAGTTAATGAGCACTTACTTCCTCCAGTTTGAATTTATTGGGCGTTGTTTGTTCTTTGACGTGTAGGACTGGCATCTGAGTGCGAATGGATCCCCTCTAAAGTTTCCTCCTTCCCCAGTGCCAGAAGACCAGCATCCTGATGTCTGGAATGATGGAAGGCAGGGGAGAGTACTGCTCATGCTTTCTGACCTCACTAGAGAGGTTTTTCAGGGAAATGGAATCAATGTGATTTCTGTGAGTGCTGTGGATCCTTATTAAATGCTGATCGTGGTTCTTCCTTGGCCATCAGTGGCCACAGTTCAGATGCTGGTCATAGGTGTTAGCACATAGATCACAGTAGCCCCACCAATAAATACCTTTAGGTAAAAATGCATGGAAACCATGCCTTCCTGGGGGTCTTCCATCAGATCCTGCTGCCTCTGCTCTCTGTGAAGAGCTGGGGGACTGCATGCCCTCTAGGTTTTGACTGTGTGAACTTCTTTTGGAGTAGATGGTTATTTGTTGGCCAGGTCCAGGGACTGGGCTGTCCTGGTCTGGGTCTCCTGCGCTGTGCTTAGTCACTCAGTCGTGTCCAACTCTGCAACTATGGATTGTAGCCCACCAGGCTCCTCTGTCCGAGGGATTTCCCAGGCAAGAATACTGGAGTGGGTTGCCATGCCCTCCTCCAGGGGATCTTCCCAACCCAGGGATCCAACCCAGGTCTGCCGCATGGCAGGCAGATTCATTACTGTCTGATCCACCAGGGAAGCCCAAGAACACTGGAGTAAGTAGCCCATCCCTTCTCCAGGGGATCTTTCTGATCCACGAATTGAACTGGGGTCTCCTGCATTGCAGGCAGATTCTTTGCCAGCTGAGCTACAGGGAACCTGGGTCTCCTGGGTCTCTCTGGGTCTCCCAGGTGGCTGCACTTTCTCAGGGAAGGGGCCAAAGCAGAAAGTGGGCACATCAGCTTCTTGACTGCAGGATTCCTAAGCTGGCTCAGGTCCATACTGCCCTCCTCAGAGGAGGAGATACCATCCTCAGCGTGTTCAGGGGGCTTAGGATTTCCTCGGAGGCTCCTGGCAGCCTGGGATTTCCAGGCAGCCTGCCCTGCCACTGTGGACTCACCTCTGTGCTGGTTGGGATCTTCCCAGCGCGTCCCCTCCCCAGCCGGGACCCAATCCTGCTAGCCTCAGCTTTCACTGCGCTGCCCCCGCGGCGGGAACAATATCCTTTCTATTTGGAGTTGACTCCGCTGCCCTTTGGAGATCGCAGTGCGTAACGTGAGCTCCGGTGCAGAGGGGTGGGTGCCGAGGGAGCCCCCTCCTGCAAGCCGGCCGCCCGGGCCGCGGTGTCCGGTCGTTGGTGGCTGCCCGCGGCCGCACCCGCCCTCCGAGCCTGGGGTCCCTCGACCCGGCGGAGCGGGCGGCAGGAGGGAGGGAGGCCCGTGCCATGGCCACCCGGCTGGGCGCGCTCGCCGCGTCGGGGCTGTACCGGCGGCGCCAGCACCGGCAGAGCCCGCCGCCCGCGGCGCCAGGGTAGGTGGCCCGTGGGGCAGGGCAGGGGCGCGGGGGACAATGGCCGGAAAGCTGCGGCCGCGGGCCTTTCCTCGGACACCCCGCCTGGCCCTTCCGACGGCGGCGGCCGCCCGGCTGCCCGCAGCCCGGGGCGTGGGGACAGCGCCTGGCTTGGCGACCAGAGTGGAGGCAAGGCGCGGCTTCATCCAGCCGGGGTTACTGATCTGGGATCAGCACTCTTGGGCAGGGCGCTGAGGATGGGGCGCTCAGATAAGTTGTCGAAATAACCGCCGCTACCGCTTTCAGGCTCCTGGAAAATTTTTGGCCGCTTTCTAGCGGATGGAACTGAGCGAGCGGTCAAGGAACCTGCTGGACGTCACTCATCTATAAAAGGGGCTAAGCGGTGACTTGAAGCCAGGTTGGACTGACTCAAAAGCCTGAACTGCTCTATCCCGGGGAGAACTGCTGGGGTAGACCAATGAAGAACGCTTCCTTTGGGACTGGGAGGGGGAGCCTCTGGGGCTCAGGATGGACATCCAGGTGTCTCCGAGGATGAGTTAGTCTGGGGTGGAGAGAGTCTGAAGGGCACATAGATAGTGGGGCCCTCCGAGTGAGAGTGGGGCTGGGGGAGGGGGTCCTGGACTCCTTGCATTTCTTGCCTGGCAAATCCCATGGGCAGAGGAGCCTGGTGGGCTGCAGTCCATGGGGTCGCTAAGAGTCAGACACGACTGAGCGACTTCACTTCCACTTTTCACTTCCACGCATTGGAGAAGGAAATGGCAACCCACTCCAGTGTTCTTGCCTGGAGAATCCCAGGGACGGGGGAGCCTGGTGGGCTGCGGTCTATGGGGTCACACAGAGTCGGAGACGACTGAAGTGACTTAGCAGCAGCAGCAGGGGCCATCTAGGTGTAAAGATTTGCTAGAAATTGGAGCAAGAGAGCAGTGGGGGCTGTGGGTTTGTTGTCTTTTGCATCAAAGCCGCAGGTGGGAACCCCGGGGTGTGGGGGCACAGTGTGGGGGAGGACTTCAGGGATGAGACAGAGCAGCAGTCATAGGGGTGGGGTGCCTGGAGGACCCGGGGAGAAGAGGAGGTTTAGAGGCTGATGCTTAGCGGTGACCACAGAACACTGTGGTGGGTGCCTGGGAGGGGAGTAAGCCCGCACAGATGTCTGGGAGTACGAACGCAGCAAGCAAGAGGCTGTCGTGTGGAGAGTGGAGAGCAGAGCCTGCAGAGAGGCACCCGTGGGATTCCTGTTGCAGCTGGACTTGTACCCGCACCAGTGTTACAGGTCCCTCAGGGGCCACACCAGGGCAGGAGCTGGATAAGCCCACTGCTCTGGTGGGGAACTCGGGGCTTGGGAGGCCAAGTGACTTCCCCAAGTGAACAGCAACCCTCACCGGTTGGTCTCTGGATGACCCTAGATGTGAGTGGAGGGACCCATGGGGCAAGGAATGGGTGACAGGGCACTGATGGGCCAGAGGCCATTGTGGAGGCTGGTTTCATGGTATGAACGCAGCACAAGAACTTGGTCTCGATGCAAGGAGGACAGGGCTGATAGTGAAGATCAGGCATCAGGAATGTCCCACACATGCATGCACGCACGCATGTTCATATGCTAACCTCAACTTCCTAGTGCCTTGAGCTTCTGGCTTGCGACCTGGCCTCACCAACACTGACTCACCCTTGAGTATGGAAAGTCCCCTATGGCTGGCCCTGCCTCTGCCCAGGCCCTTTTGCTGGCTTTCCAGGGTTGGGTGGCTGGGAGGCTGCAATGGAGGTTGGTGTGAGGTTGTAGGAAAAACAGTTTTGAATGGTCGTGCATGCGTGATGCCACCAGGAGCTGAGGGGACAAGAGAGCACAGATCCAATCCCGTGTGACCTCAGCAGGTTTCTGACCCTCTTGGTAGGTCAGTTTCCTTATCTGGAACCAGCAACCTCCCCTCATGAGGACCTGGCTCAGAAAGGACTCCACCCGCCACACCCCAGGCTAGAGCTCCAGATGTCCTGCATCAAATTCTTTTATGTTGGGTATCAAGACTGAGAGTATTTGGGGATGCGGGGGATGGTTAGAGACAGGGCAGGGTGGGGTGACCACCTACCTCCGGCCCCACTGGCTGCCCAGCTTGTCTCAGGCAGTGTGCACATCTGTGGGTGACTCTCCACGCCCGCCCCTGCACCCCGCCCCCAGCAATGGGGTTTGGCTTCTAGGTGCTGGTGAGGCAGTGTCTCCCTGATGTTAACTGGGCAGACTGAGCTCCCCATTCTCGGGCAGAATGTGAAGGAGGACATGGAATGCCTGCCTCCCGCCTTTGCTGTCTTGCAGGGAGCATTGCTGGGCTGGGTGGGAGGTCCCTGGGCTGCTGGAAACAACAGCTCTTTTATCCAGCACTTGGCTTGTCTGGCTCCGTGCTCTGCGTGCTGTCTGCTGTAGGCAGCAAGTGCCTTACTTTAGTTCTGAGGGGCAGTTCCTGCTCCTCTGGCCACCTCCTTGTGGAGGAGGAAACGAGCCCCTAGGGAGCTGGTACCTTTCTCCAGGGGCACAACTGGTAGCTAGAGCTGTCGGGATTTAAACACGTGGGGTTGAGCCTGGAGCGGCTGCCTCCTGCAGGGAACAGCTGGCATCGTCTCTGATGGGGCTGTGATCCGGTTATTGGGCACATGGGCTTGTCTGTCCATCCCCCGTCTTTGGTCAGTGGGTCGGAGTGCTGTGTTCCCAAGCAAGGGCCGTGGGGATGCAGACATGGAAGTGCCATTGGGGGTGCTACTGACCAAGACTTGGGCTGGGGCCACCAGCGGGGTGGGAGGTAGGTGGTCTCTCCCCCATGCCCCACCTACCTGAGAGGCGTGTAGGGGACAGACGGCAAAATTGTTGACCTGAGCCTCCTAGGGCCCCAGCCAGGGAGCCGAACCCAGGCACAGTGCAGAGCCAGCCGCTCTCTCAGGGGCCAGCTGCTGTGGCCATCACATGGCGATGCTGTCTCCGAATGTCTGCCCTGGGTCGAGGCCGGGGCTCTGAAGGGGCAAACCGATGATGGGCCTGCTGCACGCTCACTTGGCCAGGGTCCAGATGTCTGGAACAATCTGAAAGCCTGGGGCTGGACTTGAATACGTGTTTTGGCTGCATTTTCTGGGTTCTTTGGGTGGGGAATTCCAGGCCCAGAGTCACAGGATTTCCTGTTGATTTCTGGCTTCTCCAAGACCCGCCAAGGTCTTGTTCATGGCCAGGCACTGGAACTTCCTCCCAGCTACCTTGGGTGTGTGTTTTGGGAGAACAAGGCCTCCAGGTTCACGGTGACCTTGGGACAGGAAACTGTGCCTGTGTTGACAGAGTCCAGCCCAGCTCCTGGCGGCCTGGGGGATCAGTCCCTGTCCTGTCTGTTCCTCTACATGGTGACCAGCAGTGAGCTGGAAAGGAAGGTGGTGGCCGCTGTGTGCAGAGCCCCCCTGTCGACGTGGGCTCTGCCCAACCCCTCCTGCCTCTGCTTCCTCGCCCCTTTGGCCTAAATGTGGACGTGGGAGGTGGCTTTGGTCCCCCAAGGATTCCTGAGGGCAGGCGGAGGTCTGCTTGCCTGACAGGGCTTGCTGAAGAGCCTCCTTGCCCTTCTCCTGCCCTGAGGGCTCCTCTGGCAGAGCAGAGGAAGCCCTGCCGGGGTGCCCCAGCCCAGCTCCCCTTCTGTGTCTGTGGCAGCACCTTCTGCTAGACCCACTGGCCGCAGTCCACACCTGAGAGGCAGTGCCCTCGCCCGCCTCCCGGGCTCATCCTGCCTGGGGACTCCAGCATGAGCAATGCCACTTGAGACTTCTCACGGCGCTGTAGCCCCGAGAGAAGGGTGGGGTTCAGCATGGCGGGAGGCGGAACAAGCTGGAAAGACGTCCTCCAAAGATGGGCCGAGTGCCACTGCACGAATCTATAGGACACGCGATTGGTTGCATCTCTTGTCGCTGAGCCTGACCTCCCTTCTGCGCCCACCCTTCCAGGCAGCCACCACAATCCTCCCGAGTCGACAAGAGACAAAGTCTGTTTGCCGCCTTGAGGTCAAGGTCGCGGACATGAGGGTGCTGGGAATTTGTAGAGGCTCTTGTGGCTGACCGCCAGGTTCCTCCTCCTGTCTGAGCCGGGGCCCTAGGCTGGAGCCAGCGTGTGTCTCTGTGGCGATTTCCCCTGGAGTTCAGTTTGGCTTTCACACCTCCCATAAGGACAGCCATCACTAGCCCCGGGGACAGCAGTTGCCCGCATGGATGAGGAGGGTCGCTCCCCATCCTGCTCCCATTCCCAAATATTCACAGCCTCACCTTCTCCATGGTAAGGCTGGTTTTGTGTTTGGAGGGGAGTGGGGCAGGGGTGAATCTAACTTGTGGTGCAGGGGAAAGAGCCATTGAACTCGGTCCAACCTGAGTTCACATTTGGACTTTGTCATCTGCTCTGTGAGTTTGCTCAAGTTACTCAGTCTCTCTGAGCCTTAGAAAAGCAGGGTGGCCTCAGGGATGAAGTAAGTATGTGAGTCCCAGGCTACTCCCCTGTGCCTGGATGATGCTCTGTACCCGAGACACTCTGGTCCCCTGAGTGGGAGACAGGAGGCGCAGGAGGGTGCCCGGGTGTCCCTGGTGCCCTGAGAGATGGCCCAGCACCACGACTGAGCAACTTGGGGCCAGGTCAGTGACAATGACAACCACAACCCTGTCCTCTGCAAGCTCGCAGTGGGCCACGCACCCCATAGAGAGCTTGTGTGTCTGTCATCTAAAGGCCAGAACACACGATCATGGCCTTGATTAGGGTCCTTCTCGCTGGGCACCTGGGCTTGGAGAGCGAGGGCCAGCCCCGGCTGCACCACGAGTGAGGGCCCGGACTGGAGCCCTGACTGCTCTGACGGGCATGAGCCCCGCGACGGCTGACCTGTGCCTGACCCTCCATGAAGGGCACTGGGGGCTGCCGGGTATGGGGAGAGACGGGGCTCCGGGGTGAGGGGCTTTGCCTCTGCCCACTGCCGCCTGGAGGGGCCACTCCCTCCAGGCCTCCACGCGTCCGTCTGTGACCTGGACACGCTGTGCATGGCTCTCAGGGTTGCCACCTGGGAAGGCCACTGCATCCTGGCACACACTGGAACCTGGTGTACCCTTGGCACATGGTGGCTACAGGGATGGGTGACAGTCACCCGGGGTGATCCAAGCCGGTGCGGGGCAGCATGGACCGACTGTGTGACTGAGTCTCCACGGTGCTGAAGCCAGCCTGGGGTGAGGATGGTGCTGTCCTCTGCCCCAGAAAACGTGTCCCTTGAGCGCGGCCTGCAGGTCCTGACCTCTGTTCCTTTTTCCTGCTCAGCAACATGTCCAATGCCTTGGCCAACGCAGTGTGCCAGCGTTGCCAGGCACGCTTCGCCCCTGCCGAGCGGATCGTCAACAGCAATGGAGAACTGTACCACGAGCACTGCTTCGTGTGCGCACAGTGCTTCCGGCCCTTCCCCGAGGGGCTCTTTTACGAGGTGAGAGTGCTCCCTATCTCTTGCCTCTGCTTCCCGGAGCACAAGCCCCTGACCCAGCTCAGGGTCTGCCCTCTGGCAGCCTGTGGGCCTGGCCTGGCCACGGCCCTCCAGTGACAGACTGGCAGACATGCTGGGCTGTGAGCCGGTGCTGCTCCTGCCGGCCCAGAACCTTGCTGGCCACCCCACGGGGGCCCAGCCCTCAGCTCTGTGAACGGTGCTCTCCTGGTGTGCACGGTGCTGAAGGAGTCACCGTTCATCCTGTCATCTCTGGGAGGCCCTGGGGTCAGACAATAAACATAACCAGCGTACACCTGACGCTGCTAAGTGCTCAGGTTACGAGGAATCCTGGGGCTGGGGGGCCTGAGCAGGGAGGTAACGTTTGAGCAGACCTGAAGGAGGTGAGGGAGCATGTGTGTACCTACAGCAAGAGCGCTCAGCAGAGGGCACAGCAAGTGCAAAGGCCCTGAGGTTGGGGTGTGTGGGTTTTGGAGCAGTAGGAGGCTGGTGTGATGGAAGCAGAGGAAATGAGAGGGGGCGGCAGAAGATGAGGGAGGGCAGGCAGAATTGTTTAACCTTGCGGGCCTTCATGGGGCCTTAGGCTTCATCCTGGGAGGGGCAGGACCCATACTGTCTGTCTGACAGTAGAAAAGGGCCTCTCTGGTTGCTATGCGGAAGAGACACTTTGCAGGAATGGGGACAGAAGCTGGGAGAACAGGTGGGACCAGGAGCCAGTTATTTCTTTGGTAATCCAGATGGAAGGGAAGGGACCTAAGCTGAGCTGCCCTCGGTCCCAAGAGCAGATTGTTAAATTTCCCACAATCCTGCAGGCTGGTTGCTAAATACAGTCATTATTAAAAGTTAAATGATGTATACATACAATGAGATAAAATTTTATTAAAGACAAAAACAGCAGATACTCAAAACTCATCACTTCCTAATTGTTTTATTACATTTCACTACCTGTTATTGTGTTTGGGTGCTGGAAACGCAGTACCGTGGTGGCTACTGACATCTCTTCTCAATTCCATGTCAGCAGCATTTTGGTAGCTTCAAACTGACCACGGTGGGACTATTTACACGGCAGAAATTGGCAAATGCTGCCAGGCCGCCTCAGGGCTGCCTGTTAAGCGTTTATAGGCACACCACAGCAATGCTCAGAGGCTGGCTAGATTTTGAAGCTGAGGGGACTGGCTGACAGACGGCTGGGAGGTGGGTGATTTGCCTGAGTGAACAGGAGCTGCCGTTCCCCATGGTGCCTCCTGAGAATTGCTGGCCAGTGGGGAGGTGGGGTAAAGGGGTGGAGTGGCACAGGGCTCTGTGGATGTGCCTGTGATGATTTAGATTCCCGCTGCCCCTGCTGGGTAGGGCTCTAGCCAGGTGCAGCTTAATAAGACACTCTCAGGGAACAGGGGAAACCAGATAAAATCGTCAAGGGAGGAAAGGCAGAGGCAGGTGTTGGCCACACTTGGGGCCAGTGCAGGGGTCCGCCTTGCCCAGACAGATGGGGTGCACCCCATTCCTGTGCCTCTTCTTCTGGGTCGCTTGTGGGCTTCAGATGGGCCCTGGGGGAGTGGACCCCTCACACACGAAACAGGGCCAAGGGACACACAGAATTCAACCTTGATCCCTGGGCTTCCCGGCATAAACATCCGCCCCCAGCCCGCAGCCTGCCCCTGGGACCAACACAGCCAAGATCTTCAGCAAACAGCGGTGGCCTTCTGAGAGACCAGCCTTGCCGAGCTGCCAGCTTCCTCAAGGTCCCTCACTTTGCACCCTCCCCAAGTCAAACAGGCCAGTCCCGTCCCGTCCTCAGGCCTTGCACTGACTGCTCCCTATGTGGAAATCCCTCTTCTTAGTACCCCCCTCCCCTTCCGTCTTCCCACTCCTTGTCACCTCCTCCAGGAAGTCCCTCACCCACGCTTCCTGTGGTGGTAGCAGGTATACAAAGTGGGGTGCCCATCGAGCCTCCCCGAGGGCAGGTCCTCACCCACCGACCGGTGCAGCTCAGGGAATGACAGTGCCTTCCTTGTCCTTTCTCTGCTGGCCCCATTTGCAGTTCGAAGGTCGGAAGTACTGCGAGCACGACTTCCAGATGCTGTTTGCTCCGTGCTGTGGGTCCTGCGGTAAGGCTTCCACGATGCCTGGGAAGTGGGGATGGGAGAGTAGGGGGCCCTGTCTTTCTGAGCACTGGCCTTCGGGCCCCTGTGCTCATCACCTTCCCAAGCTCTGGGTGGGGCGCCCTGGGGCCAGGCAGAGCCAGGCGGGCTCTGGTGGGGAGGAACTCTGGGGGGAGGGCACAAGGCCAGCAGGGACGTCTCTCCTCCAGGCGAATTCATCATTGGCCGCGTCATCAAGGCCATGAACAACAACTGGCACCCTGGCTGCTTCCGCTGTGAGCTGTGTGACGTGGAGTTGGCTGACCTGGGCTTTGTGAAGAACGCAGGCAGGTGAGATGGGCCTCACCATAGGCCCAGGCCTGGTCCAGGTGCCTCGGGCTGCCAGTGGGGCTGCCACCCCCACCGTCCCTGCGAGGAGGGCAGGAGAACTCTGTCTGGTTTACTGGTGAGGATGGAGGCTGGAGAGTGAGGGGTGAGGAATCGGGGCTGTCCCAGGCTCAGGGCTGTCCCTGGGAGCAGGCTAACGGTAGACAGCCAGCAGGCAGGGGGCAGAAGCGGGAGCTGTTGGTGCAGTGCGAGGATGAGGAGCTGTGAGTTAAGCTCCGGCCTCCCTGGCCACCCAGGTCCCCCACCCCCACAGCCAGGACCTGCCTTCCCCCTGCCCTGCCCTGCCCTGCCCTGCCCTGCGCTTCCCTCCCTTGTCGCAGCAGGGGCCGTGTCCCTGCATCCAAAGCCCTGCTCACTTCCCGCTCCTCCAGCAGGGCTCACAGCTCTGGACCTCTCTGGTCCCTTTCTAATGGCTCAGGCGAGGTGGCCCCTGGTTCAAGGCACCTGGTCAGCCTTGGCTGCACAGCGACTCCCTGCAGCCCTTCCCAGTACCCAGCGGGTTCCCCCACCTACTCCCCTCCGCCCAAGCTGCTCAGAGCTCCCGCAGCCTCACTGCCACTCCCGTTCTCTCCGGGTGCCCGGGAACCCATGCGGTCTCCTACTGCACGGCTGTGCTCTCCCTCTCCTGTCCCGGTTCCCCTTCCTCCACCCGTCTCTCTATGCAGGCTTCTTTGGGGCTTTGCATTTGGTCCAAATGGCGCGTCTGTGTTGGTAATCCAGATGTCGGCCTCCAGCCTAGACCTCTCCCTCAGAAAAGCCCATTGCCCACATGCCATCCCCACAGTGTCTGGCAGGCATCCCAAATGCCACAGAACCCAACCAGCCAATTTTGAGTTTCTCCTCTGCTGGCAGTCAGGCCTCACGGAAGCACACACTTGCCTCGCTAGCAACGCCTCAGTTGTCTGTCTGCCCCTGCTTCCTCCCCTCTCTGGCGCTGGGCACCATCTCTGGCCCTGTGGGAGCCCCACTTCCTAACGCTGTTGTAGTGACCTTGTCCATCTGCCTGCTCCACCAGAGACGTGTGTTGTTCATCCTGGTGTCTGCAGGGTGCTCACTAGGAGCCTGAGTGTTGAGTGCTGATATGAGGGGCCTTGAGGGGCAGACAGTGCACCAGGGGTCCCGAGTATGGGCCTAACTGCAGCTCACGCTGGGACTCCTGCTCTAGTATTTGCTGGAAAAATCCAGAAGAGGCTGGACTTGTTCAGGAAGGTAAAGTATTGCTGTGGTGACAGGCAGCTGGGGCACCCTGCGGCCCAGGTCGGCACTCTGAAGCCCACAAGGCAGAACGTCAGCGTCTGTGCGGGGCGGGCCGGCTGTGGGGCCGCCAGAACCACAGTGCACACTGCTGCCTGTGGCACCGCCACTTTGCCGTTCTTGGGTCGGAAGGAAGAGAAGTTCCGGGGAGGGAGTTGCATTAACCAAACAGAATAACTTCCAGTTATTAAAGTACAGTTATGTTTATAATCAGTATGCAGGCATGCTAAGTTGCTTCAGTCATGTCCAACTCTTTGTGACCTGGACTGTAGCCTGCCAGGATCCTCTGTCCGTGGGATTTCCCAGGCAAAGAATCCTGGAGCGGGTGGCCATTTCCTTCTCCAGGGGATCTTCCTGACCCAGGAATCGAATGCGGGTCTCCTACGTGGCAGGCAGTCTCCTGCATTGCGAGCAGATTCTTTAGTGACTGAGCCACCAGGGAAGGCTGGCCAGTGTAACCGAGTACATGAAAGGACTCTTGAGGGGCATAGAGGCCACCCTCCAAGCAAAACGCCTCCCATCCTGGCCAGCCAGGTGAAGGCCTCTGGGGGAGGAGTAGGACCCTGCCCCTGCTGGGTCTGGGTTAGGGGGAGATAGATTCGTGGGCCAGGCTGCATGCCCCCCGCACCCGGCAGTGATGAAGCTGGGCTCCCCGTGATGGCCCCCCCATAGTCTGTGCTCCCCCAGGACTCAGAAGGGACAGGGCAGCTGCTGAGAAGCGCTGGGGATTGTCGGCACCTGCAGGTCTGCGTGTGGCAGGCGGGACCCACAGGCTCTGTGCTGCTGGACATCACCTGGAGATCACCTTGAAACGTGCTTAGGGTGTTCGGCTCTCGTGTACTGCCTGTGTCCCCTAAACGCAGGGGCCTTTGGGAAAGGGGCCACAAAGGGAACTCAAAGCACCTTGCACTTGAGAGGAAATCTCTAGACACCTTCTCCTGGCCCTGCACCGAGCGCTGCCCCCACCGTGCCCCTCTTCTGGCAGGCCTCTCCCCTCTGTCTCCTGAGGTTTCTCTGCCAAGCTTCGCCGCCACGTGTTTCTGTTGTGAGGAGGCCCAGAGCCTCGCAGGGGGCACTTGGGAAAGAAAGACGCTCATTGTTCAGGAATGCTCCTCTGGCCTCCTTGCCCCTCACCGGGGGAGGGGGGTGGTCCAAGGCACTGAGTGTCTCGTGGCTGTGAATGAGCGGGGTCAGCCCAGCCCCCGCCGGGGAGCGGCGGTCGGGTCCCTTCAGTGCTGCCTCGCCGGGGATCTGCTGACAGCCAAGACAGGGTGATGAGTTCGGACCTGGAAGCAGGTGATGGTGACCGGCAAGGCTGGAGGTGGGCTCCTCCTCGGTGAGGTTGCAGGGTGGTCCTTGTGGGGCTGGGGCGGGGGCGGGGCCCAGGCTCACAGCTCCGACCTGGCGCTCAGCGAGCTCTCGTTGGTCCTCCCGTCGGCACTGGGCGGCGGCCCCGGGAGCCGCTTGCCACACAGCAGGCTGCACAGGGCGTCTCGGAACTTCTCGGCCACGAAGAAGTACATGACGGGGTCCAGCGCTCCGTTGAGGCTGGTGAGGCAGGAGGTGATGCGGTTGCCGAGCGCCAGCGCGCGCTGAGCGGCGCACGAGGTGCGGTGGCCGCGGTAGCGCAGCACGTAGACGGAGCGGTGGACGTGATACGGCACGAAGCAGACCAGGAAGATGGCCAGCACCGCCGCGATCATGCGCACCGCCTTGTTTTTGAGGCGCCGCTCCACGCGCGGGCCCTGCCGCAGGCTGCGGATGATCAGCAGGTAGCAGGTGACGGTGGTGACGAACGGGAAGGTGAAGGCCACGGCCAGGGACGCCAGGGCGTGCTGGGAGGCCTTTTCCCTGTACAGCTGCAGGCAGACCACCGTGTGGTTGGTCCGCACGGTCTGCGGGCTCACCAGCAGCGGGGCCATGGCCACGGCCACCACCACCCAGAGGAAGGCGCAGGCCAGGTGGGCGTGGAGCGGCCTGCGGAGCTTGAGGGACTTGACGGGGTGCACGATGGCCAGGAAGCGGTCAGCGCTGATGCAAGTGAGGAAGTAGATGCTGGCATACATGTTGAGGTAGAAGAGGAAGCCGGTGAGCCGGCATGGGATCTCCCCAAACGGCCAGTGGTTCCCTGAGAAGTGGTAGACCAGGCGGGTGGGGAGGACCAGCACACAGGACAGGTCGGCCACGGCCAGGTGCATCAGGAACACGTTGGCCGGGGTGCCGGACTTGTGATCGCGGATGAAGAGCCACAGGGCCAGGGAGTTGCCCACAAAAGCCAGGATGAAATCCAGGAGGTAGAAAGAGGCGAAGAGGACGTTCTCCAGGGGCGTCTCTTGGCCGCATTGCTCCACAGGGGCCAGGGAGGAATTGGGCAGTAGACCTGGGGAGGCCACCTCGAGGCCATTCATGCTTCAGCCAGAGGCAGAGGCACTGAGCCTGGAGGGAACAAGCAGACAGGCCAGCTTCAGAGAGCCTGGGACAGGTGAGGCATCATCCTCTGCAGACATGAGCTCTTGGAAGCCTTTAGTACCTGCCGACCCCTAACCCCTGGATAGGCTGTTCCATGCTTGGCATTGCCTCAGGGGCTACAGGGCACCTCCTGTGTCCAGCTCGGGGTGGGCAAGTGTCCCAGTCTTGTCCAACTCTTTGTGATCCCATAGACTGTAGCCTCTGTCCATGGAATTCTCCGGGCAAGAATACTGGAGTGGGTTGCCATGCCCTTCTCCAGGGGTTCTTCCCCACCCAGGGATGAAACCCTTTCTGTTTTCTGTTTTGATTTTTTTTTTTTTAACCTCAAGGCATGTCTTAGCTCCCTGACCAGGGATTGAACCCGCACCCCCTGCTTTGGAAGGCTGCAGAAAGCAAAACCAGGGCCTGGGTGCCAAACTGCTGGGGTCAGCTCCCCACCGTGCAGCCGTGTCCCTGTAGAGCATGGAGAGGTAGGCCATGAAGGCCACCTCTCAGGCCTGGGGCATAGAGTCAGCACCGCAGGGAGGGAGAGCATGGTGGCCTGTCTGTCTGAGGCCCTGGGGGCTGTGAGGGCTGAGGGAAGGGCCCGCATCTTCTGTCCCTCTGCCCTGTGTGCTGTCTGACCGGTGGGGTGCATGAGTCCCCTGGGCCCGGCTTCTCATGGGTGGGGCACCTGGGCCTGAGAGCCCAGTGTGGGCGGCTCGGCCAGCTCCTCAGCATCAGGTGAACCCCGCTCAGCCTCCCTGACCCGCCTGTCCACGAGGCTCCCCAGTGCTCCCGGCACCGGCCACGGGAGGGCCTCACGAGGAATGCAGTGTCCTGCTCGTCTACAGCACCTGAAGGCCGTCCGGGCCAGCATCCAAGGTCTTGAGCTTTTCGAACTCAGCCACCAGCCCTGCTTCGGACATGTTAGTGGACGGAGACTTGTGTCAGAAAGACAAGTGTCTTAGGCTTGGGCCTGTGGGTCCAGCCTGCAGTGGGTGTTTTACTACCTGGAGTAGCTTAACTAGAGCTTCCCTGGTGGCTCAGACAGTAGAAGCATCTGCTTGCAATGGAGGAGACCCGGGTTCGATCCCTGGATGGGGAAGATCCCCTGGAGGAGGAAATGGCAACCCACTCCCGTATTCTTTTCTCGAAAATTCCATGGATGGAGGAAGCTCATAGGCTGCAGTCCATGGGGTCGCTTTAACTATCAGGAGCAGATTCTTTTCCAGGAGAGGAAGAGCCATATGTCCCGGAGGTGGAGAATCTGTCTGGGGTGTTCTGGCCAAGATCTGCAGCCCCAGAGAGGCCGGGACCCAGGAAGGTGGCCTGTCTCTGCCCAGCCTTGCCCACCTGGTTTGCCCTCAGCATAAACCAGAGGCTGCAGCTCGGAGCCCTCCTGGTCTCAGAAACAAACCGTTTCTGTCTGATGACCCCAGTTCTGATTGGGTCACCGGTGGTCCCTCCCCAACAGACAGAGTGACAGGTTTCCCATGTTGATTTTGGTCGACTCAGGAGATTCATAAAGGAGAGGAAAGGTCCAAACGCCCTGCCTCCCGCAGGCCTTGGACAGGTGTGTGCAGAAGAAGGCCAGATGGCACGCAGCTTGCAGCGCCACATGGGGTTGGGGAGGCGGCTGCCCGTTTCTTCTCAGGACACCTCTGCCTACAGTGCAACTTCAGGGGCTCCCTTGAACCCCACCTCCCAGCAGCCCCACTTCCTGCCTGTGGGCTGCAGAGGGGGCAGGAGAGGGGGCTCACAGGAGCAGCGGGAATGGAGTGGGGAGCGGCAGTTGCACACACGAGCCGCAGGGGACCTGGAGCAAGTTCTCTGTAAACTCCTCCTCGCCTCGGGTCCTCTCCTTTTAATGACCAAGGTAATGGTCCTGGCAGGGGCTGGCAAGTGCTCCGGGAGCACGGGGACATTAGCACTGGCAGTCCCTGAGTATGAGGCTGGGCGCCATCCCCAGGTGTGGGTTCCCGAAGTAGACAGAGCAGGGCCAGCGGTTCAGACTTTGGCAGCTAGGAGGGCAGTGTGGGTAGTGAGGAGCTGTCAGGCCAGGCAGCAGCTTGGCCCTCCGCTTCGTGCCTCATCAGCCACCACTGGGGTCCCTGGGCACCCCCAGCACCCCTGCTGCCCCATAGGTGCCTGAGCAGGAGGAAGTCAGTGGTGGTGAGCATCTGGCCAGTCATTCTCAAGCCAGCAGAGACCCTCGCCTGATCACATCACGTTTTGATTATTGGAGGTATCCGGGGATGTCCCCCTGCCCAAATCTCTCTTAGACCCAGAGTGGTTCAGGTTCCCTAAAATTCTAATGCAGAGATTATTTCTTGTTGCTCCCAAGTGTGTGTGACCTGAGTGGAGGAGGCCTGGAGGCCAAGTGAGGGAGGGGAGGGGCTGAGCTGGGTACCCTCCACTCTGGGCTGCCCTGAGGCCCAGACTCTACCCACCCCCCTGGTGGTACAGTCATCACCCAGCCCCTCCGTGAGGTCTGCTCGCAGGTACTGACCATATCTCTGCCCAGCACGAGGCGGGCCTGCCTGGGCACTGCCCACCAGTCCTCAGGGGCAGATGTCCACTGCCTCATTTTACAGATGGAGGCTCAGCATCAGCTAACTTGCCCAGGGTCATTTGGCCAGGGCAACAGCCCAGGAGTAGGAAGCCAGATCCGGAAGACCCAGCATGACAGCCAACACCTCCGCCTGCTTTTCCTCCAGGGGGTGATGGGTCCCTGCTTCCAGGGCTGGTGTGGAGCTGCCTCCCAGGCTCAGCGCCTCCCCCGCGGGCCTGGCCCCAGGAGCAGCGACACGGTTTGCACTACCCTTTGTTCAAGAAGCAAGGCTTTCCAGATGGTGACAGCAGAGCAGTGGGCTGAGCGTGGGGCCCTGCGTGTGCGCAGGTGGCACCCTGTGGGCTGCCTGGCGCCTGGCTTTCTGCTCCTGCCCAGGGCCTTCTGAGTCCCACCACTGAAGGCCGCATGCCCCGTGCTCTCTTTGGGTGCAGACTTGATTTCAGAATGCTTTCAGGCTTGCGTCAGGTCTGTTGCGG
Organism: Cephalophus harveyi; assembly: GCA_006410635.1. NCBI lineage: Eukaryota > Metazoa > Chordata > Mammalia > Artiodactyla > Bovidae > Cephalophus > Cephalophus harveyi. The sequence continues at coordinate 102,127 of SJYT01038486.1, read as the reverse complement.
TTTCTCCACCCTGCCCCTGTGTTACGAGTTTTCATGCTGGTTTTGCAGTGGGTCTGGGGGGTGCTTCTGCTCCTCTCCACGTGTCCCTAGACATGCCTGCTCTCACTGTCTCTCGACGTCTCTGTTCGGGACAGGGCGGCTGGGGGGCGTGGGGGCCCTGATCGCGGAGCAGGCGCAGGGCTCGGCCTCTGTGAGGAGACATGGGCGGGTGTGCAGTGGGAGGAGGCTGAGCTGGCAGGCGGCCTCTTGGTGTCACTGGCACCTGTCCCTCCTGCCTCCTCGTTGGGCCCCTCCAGGTGCCCTGGCTAGAGGAGAAGTGTGGGGGTGTCGCTGCAGCCATGGGTCACAGACTGGGCACCTACTCTTCCTTTAAAAGCCCCCACAGTGAGACAGGAGCACCGCCCATGGGCTGCTCTAGTTCAGACCAGGAAGGCCTCGATAAATAGGTTGAAGTGAGATGGCAGAGAGGGCCCTGCCTTGCCATTGCTGGGCCCGTGCTTGCCCCGCACCCCCGTGCCCCGCTCCCCAGCCCGTGCTTGCCCCGCACCCCCGTGCCCCGCTCCCCAGCCCTGCCCTTACCTCTCACAGCGGTCTCAGGCAGCAGGTGGGCTTGGGCTGCGGCCTGTGGGCGGGTGGTGGCTCCGTGTGGCCGTGGTAGAGGCCGGCTGGCTATTTAAGGAGAGGCGGGGAGGCTGCACCCCCTCGGGCCCTGAAAGGCTGCTTCATTCCTGAGGGGTCCCCTGTGTGGTGGGCCAGCCCTCCGGCTGCCTCTGCTGCCGCTGGGCTGTGAATATTCCAGTGTGTCCCAGCACACCCCCCATCCCCCAGCTGGGCGGCCGAGCGTCACAGAGGCCGAGTGTGTGACTGTCTACGAAGCCGTGGAGTGGGCGCCGGCTGGGTGGGGGGCTTGGCTGGGCCCGACAGACAACAGGACGTTTCAGAACGCGGTAATTTCCTACCGAGGGGAGGGGGCCAGGGAGGGGCTGGTTGCCATGACAACGGGCCTGGGCACCCGGGCCTGCACTGGCCATCGGCAGAGGGGGGGTCTTGTGAATGGGGAAGGGTGGGAGGCCGAGGAGTCTTGTTTGGTCAAATGAGGGGGATTCTTTCAGGATACTTGCTGTAGGGTCCTTGTGTCCTGCCCTGTATAATGAGGCCCCCTTTGGGTGTGAGGAATAAATCACGGCCTTTCTCTGCAGCAGGGCCCAGCTGCAGGCTGCCTCATAATGGCACGCTGTCTCTGCCCGTGGGGACCCGGAGGCCTGGCCCTCGTCTGTGCGGGCTCCTCCTCTGGACAGGAGGCCTGGGAACAGAGCCACTGCCGCCTGCCCCGTGCTGCTCCCCCAAGGCTCCTCCTGGGAGTCTGGTGGGTGGCTGTTTGGATGTCGCCAGTGGCTACTCCAGCAAAGTTGTTTCTCTCTGTCTTTCCCAAAATGATACACCCGGTAGCACAGGGCACCAGACCACTATTTCTAGTTTCAAAAGACTTTACAACTTTTTAGTTAAGGTGTTTAAAGATATACATGCTATCACTGGGAGGAACCTCCCACAAGTACTCTCTGACTTGTGTTCTTTCACACAGTCCTGTGCATTAGGATTACTGCCCATTTTACAGATGAGGAAACTGAGGCTCAGGGAGGTGACCTGACTGGCCAACCACAAACCAGTGAGCCAGGATTTGGACTCAAGCATGTGTCACTCTAAAACTTATCCTGCATGTGTGTGTGTGTTGTCTTGTTCTCTTCTTCTGTTGCACCTCAATGGGAGAATTCCTAGGTTCCATTTTCATTCTACCGTGGAAAAATTCTATAGGTTGTCCTTAGATCTGGTGCTGGGATCAGGTCTGTTGAAAAGATATTTCACATCTGGGGTTCCTGTGAGAGAGCAGGGTTCCTCAGTTCTGTCTTGCTCCGGAGCTGGTGGTGTGTGAGGCTCCCTCCCCACTGTGGCCCAACCTCCTGAGTTTGAGAGTTAATCTTTTAAGACTCCCTGTGCGTGCTCAGATGCTCAGTTACATCAGACTCTTGGTGACCCCGTGTTCTGTAGCCCGCCAGGCTCCTGTGTCCATGGGGTATCCCAGGCAAGAATACTGGAGTGGGTTGCCATTTCTTCCTCCAGGGGATCGTCCCAGCCCAGGGATCGAACCCGAGTCCTCTACATCTCCTGCATTGGCAGGCGGACTCTTTACCCGACCTTCCTCTGAAAGAGGCCAACGCTGGTATCAGGTGGGCAGGAGGCTGGTGGGAGGGTTGGGGGCCTGGAAAAGGGAGGCAGGAAGGCCCAGATGCCGAGAGCACTGGCAGATCAGGTGGCAGGTGGGGGACGGGAGCAGGGCGCTGCGGCCTTTGTATGAATGCATCTTTGCCCAGGGACCCTGAATCTAAATCCCTGCCGCCTGGGAGGGCCAAGGAGACAGAAACTGTGTTGATTTCTCTCAGTAGAGACCGCAGCTGTCGCCCAGAGGAGAAAGTACCATCAGAAATTACTCGGAGGTCTTTACAAAAAAGACTCTGTAACGACAGTGCCTAGGTCTGGGGGCCTCCATCTGGCACAGCCGTGCTTGTCTTTGGAGACAGAGCGAGCCTGTAGACGTCCGGGTTTCTCTTTGTTGGGAGGACCCCTGAGGAAGCAGGCCCTGAGTGCCCGACGGGCCTGGCACTCCTTGGCTCCTTGACTGGGCACAGTGGGATGGTAACACACTGTACAGTTACTCTTATGTGTTGCAAGATATTTGAAAAATAAAAGCGAATTTTTGAGCTGCTCTTGTCCACGTGATGTCCTAGGCTCAGAAAAAGCATAAAGAAGAAAAATACCACGTTTGCCTTGCTGTCCGTCAGCTGCAGCTTGCTGCTGTGTTTGCTTCTGCTCTCTGTCCTGTACCGAGGCTCCTGTTAGAGGGCTCACCTGTGGCCTTCCCAGCAGCAGGATTGTTGGCTGGCTTTTCTGGGCCGCTGGGCTGAACCCCCAAGGCTTCCCGGAATTTGTTCAAGCTGCGGGGGTGAGGGTGTTGTTGTTGTTGGTCAGTCGCTCAGTCGTGTCGAACTGTTTGTGACCCCATGGACTGCAGCATGCCAGGCTTCCTTGTCCTTCACCAACTCCCGGAGCTTGCTCAAACTCCTGTGCATTGAGTCGGTGATGTCATCCAACCATCTCATCCTCTGTCGTCCCCTTTTCCTCCTGCCTTCAATCTTTCCCAGCATCAGGGTCTTTTCTAATGAGTCAGATTTTAGCATCAGGTGGCCAAAGTATTGGAGCTTCAGCATCAGCCCTTCCAATGTATTGATTTTCTTTAGGGTCTCAACTGGTTTGATCTCCTTGCAGTCCAAGGGTCTCTCAAGAGTCTTCTCCAACACCACAGTTTGAAAGCATCCATTCTTTGGTGCTCAGCCTTCTTTATGGTCCAACTCTCACATCCATACGTGACTACTGGAAAAACCACAGCCTTGACTAGACGGACCTTTGTCTGGGGTGTTTAGGGATGTTTTCTCCAGGGAGGTGGCCCAGCTGTCTGGGGGAGCTGAGGAGGGGAGGCTGTGTTCCTCACACCTGCCTCACTCCCCACAGACACCTGTGCCGACCCTGTCACAACCGCGAGAAGGCCAAGGGCCTGGGCAAGTACATCTGTCAGCGCTGCCACCTGGTCATCGACGAGCAGCCCCTCATGTTCAAGAATGACGCCTACCACCCTGACCACTTCAGCTGCACCCACTGCGGGTAGGGGGAGAGCTGGGTGGAGGAGGAGCCACCTAGGGCAGTGATGGGGCCGGAGAGGAGAACCAGGTGGGCAGAGGGGCGATGGGAGAGTGGGGTGCAGGGGCACTGGGGGCCCAAGGGCAACCGTGCAGGAGACTGCTCTCTTTGGGGCTCCGTTCAGGGAGGACTGGAGACTCAGATTTGCATGAGGGATGAGAGAGGAAGGATAGGGTGCAGAGCCCCCCCTTGGGTCTGTCCCAGATGCCCAGTCTGATCTAGGGGCGGAGGGGCCGGGAACAGATCTGTGCCAAACACAGGCCTCCTTCTGCTAGGGCCGAGCGGGAATCCCATGCCCTGGGGCCTGTCTGGGGCACAGGAAGTGTCCAAAGAGAGCAGAGATGAAAGCAACGCCTGCCTGAGGGGCTCTGCAGGGACAGAGCTGGGGTGGGGGGCTGTCCAGAAGCTGCTTCCTTGGGTCTGGAGGGGCGGGAGCTGGGCAGCGCCCTCACTGGGGGCTCTGCGCTGTCTTCCAGGAAGGAGCTGACTGCAGAGGCCCGGGAGCTGAAGGGCGAGCTCTACTGCCTGCCCTGCCACGACAAGATGGGGGTCCCCATCTGCGGGGCCTGCCGCCGGCCCATCGAGGGCCGGGTGGTCAACGCACTGGGCAAGCAGTGGCACGTGGAGGTGAGCGAGGCTGGTATGGACAGCAGGCGGGGGCCCGGCTCATGCTCACACTCCTTCCCAGCCCCGGGCCGTGCGGCCGGCTCCCAGAACCGACCTTCCTCTCGGGTGCTGCCCTTCCTGGCCCCTGGCCGGGGACAGATCAGCCCACGGGGCCCAGAGGCCTGAGACCCAGAGACCACCCCCCAATCTTCCTTTCCCTCCTGGCCTTCTAGAGGATTCCAAAGTCCTGGGACACCCCCACCCATCCTCCCTTTCCTGGCCTTCTAGAAGATTCCAAAGTCATGAGAACACCTTGGGGACATTGGTCTGGGGCGCCCTGTGGGACTGTGGTTGATGTACAGCTGTGCAAACAGGGGAGCTCAGCCCACCTGTGGACAAGATGGTCAGGTGTGTCCCACTGGGTCTCAGGCCTCCGCTGGGGGCTCTGGCACTCACAGTCACTACCTGCAAGAGAGGCTTGCAAGCCCATGGCCAGGCCAGCTCTGGGTCCCGCAGGCTCTGCCTTGGGTGGCCCCTCTCTGAGGGTCCTGATGTGGCCCCTGGCCCCCAGCCCCCCATGGGAAGGTGAGTCATCACACCCGAAAGCCTCCCTGAGTGGGAAGACGTGTCCAGTGACTCTGGGCTTGTAGAGACAGAGGAGTCCGCGGGAGTGCAGCCCTCCGTGCTCCAGGCACCTCGCCGGCACCTGACCCCTTGGGCTGCGGGTGCCTAGCAGCGAGGAGTGAGGTCTGCTGAGCGGGGCAGCTCACGGAGGTGTTGGCTGCACGGCCCTCCTGTGGGTCCCATGGGGCCCCCCCACCCCATCGGCCTCTGGGCTGTCTCCTGGGGTCACTGGCATCTCCTGGGGAGCTGGCTCCTGCCCCGACTCTGCCATCCCTACCCCTCGCCCCTCTCCCCAGCACTTCGTCTGCGCCAAGTGTGAGAAGCCGTTCCTGGGGCACCGGCATTATGAGAAGAAGGGCCTGGCCTACTGTGAGACCCACTACAGCCAGGTGCGGCTTGAGGCAGGGCGGTGGGATGCGGTGCTGCGGGAGCCAGTGAGGGCGGGCTGGCCGCAGAGGGGCAGCCTGCTCCCCTGGGAGCCCTGCGGCGGGCGCTGAGTGGGGTCTGTGCCCCAGGCCTGTGTGCTGAGTGTCTCGGGACCTGGGCAGCCCCTATGACCTCAGTGTCCCCGTTTGGGAAATGTGCCCTGTGGCCAGGCCTGTCGTGGGGACTACGTGAGATGGGATGTGGGGTCCTGGGCTCTCGGGGTGACATGTGCCGCAGTCCCCCTCCCTCCTACCAGGCCCAGCAAAACTGCCCAGAGGATGGGCTTCCCACCCTGACCGCACCCCTCAGGACACCAGGGCAGCAGAGGGGCCTTAGAGGGGGCAACACCTCCACCTGTGTTTCCTGGGGGGCGGTGATTCTGACCAGCCCTCAGGCCGGAGGCTGTGCCTTAGTCCAGGAGGCCTAGGAGGCCCGGGAGGCAGATGACAGGAGCTGCCCTTTGGGGCCGGGTGGGGCCACACCCCTGGCCCAGGGCCGGGGCCATGAATGCCCGCAGCGTGTTTAACCTCCTGCTCTGTCCACAGCTCTTTGGGGATGTCTGCTACACCTGCAGCCACGTGATTGAGGGCGATGGTGAGCCCCACCCCCACCCCATCCCTGGGCCCACTTCCTGCCCCAGCCCCTGTCCTCTGCGCTCTCTGGGCTTGTGGGTCCTGCAGCTGTGTGCCCAGCTGGCCCTCCCTGTGCACAGGGAGCCCTGTGGCTGACCTGTGAGGTCACTGAGCCTGTGTCTGCCCCCACAGTGGTGTCAGCCCTCAACAAGGCCTGGTGCGTGCACTGCTTCTCCTGTTCCACCTGCAACAGCCGGCTCACCCTGAAGTAAGTGGCGCGCCCACCCCCACCGCAGCCCCGCCCTCCCCCCACTCAGAGACCCACACAGCGCCCCTCTGCTCCCCTTCCCGCTCCTGGAGCCTGCTGGGGACTCCTGTTGGAGTTGGCTTTCCGTGGTTTCTCCCCTTCATTGGGCCTTCCCTGAATGCCCACTGACATCTGCCCCTGGGGATGCAGTGGGCAGAGGGGCAGCCCCCACCCCGAGCAGGGAGGTCCAGGGACCCGCAGGGCACAATGGGAAGAAGAGTCACACCGAACTCTGGGGAGGGAAGAGCCCGGAGCAGCACGCTCAGAGCCACAGGAAGCAGACCTCCTCTAGGAGAATGAAAGGGGCAGGACAGCCGGAGCTGGAGCCCGGTTTCCCAGGACAGCAGAGAACCTTCCCATGGAAGGTTCTGGAGTGTCATCATTCTAGAAAAGTCTCTAGGCAGAAAGGGAGGCCTGGAGGCCCATCTCCTACCTCCAGAGGTCTACCGTGACCTCTGGCCACAAGGCCACAAAGTCACGCCCAGGCGGGGTCAGGCTGCTGTGTGGGAGGTTGTGAGCTCCGGCCTGGGGCCCAGAGGAGACCCCACCCCTCCTGACCGCTGCCCGTCCTCCCCAGGAACAAGTTTGTGGAGTTCGACATGAAGCCCGTGTGTAAGAGGTGCTACGAGAAGTTCCCGCTGGAGCTGAAGAAGCGGCTGAAGAAGCTGTCGGAGCTGGCAGCCCGCAGGGCGCAGCCCAAGTCCTCGGGCCTGCACCCTGCCTGAGAGGCCCGCCCACCTGGCCGCTTCCTGCTCGTAGCTCTTCTGCTGCCTGAGGCTTCACTCCCCACTTCGGCTCCCTGAACCTGCGGCATCTCGCTCCTGTCTGTCTGCTCAGCATCCCTCCGTCTCCCCTCCACCTTCGAGCATCCCTTCCCTCCCTGCTTCCACGAGGCCATGGGGCAGGGGCCTGGGTGTGGTGAGCCTGTGACAGGCCCACATCCGCAGTTTCGGCCCAACGTCCTCCAGGGCCAGGAGCAGATAGGGGCCAGTGCCACCTGACTCAGCCTGCCCTATCCCTAAAGGAGGCCTCCTGGCAGCGTGGCCAGCCTCCGCCCCACGTGGCACAGATGGAGCCCCCAGCCGGGCAGCCACCCTGGGCCCTAGGCCACGTGGGTGGGGGCCCTCTGGTAAACTGTCCTTCTATCCCCACCACGTGCTCACTCAGTCACGGAGGATCCCAGGACCCAGACTAGGCCAGCACGTCCTGCACTTCACCCCGCACAGCAGCTGGAGGGGCCCGGCGCACCCCGCCTCTGGGGCACATGCTGACTCCCTGGGTGCAGTCTGGAGCCAGGAGGTGGTGGTCCCCAGTGGGTGGCTCGATCCTGCCCTCCAGGAAGGACGTTACACTCGCACAATGAATGAAGGCTTCTTTACACCACCCTAGGGCCTGTGTGGTTTGTGGCATCAGGTGGACGTGCTGCCGCAGTGTGAGAAAGACAAAGACCAGGCGGGACAGGCATCCCAGGGCCAGGCTGCAACGGGGCCTGGAGGCAAGCTCAGCAGACACCCTCAGTCCTTGAGGGCTGGCCCCGTGGGTGGAGTCGGGGGACAGGCCGGCTGGGGCGATCCAGGGCAAGCCCAGGCTCCAAGGCCCTGCATGCAGGTCCGCCCTGTGTGTGGGCAGAGGGGCCCACAGCTCCTCCAGCAGACCCCCCTGGCAGCCTCCCGTGCCCAGAGTCCTGCTGGTGAAGGAGGAGAGGTGTGCCAAGGGCCCATAGGGAGTCCCTCCCCAGTCTGAGAAGCAGGAAGGGAAGGAGGTGGAAAGAAAGCTGAGACACGTAAGTCATTCTCTGAGGATGAAGCTGTCCTCCCTGTCCATGGGGGGATCATAGTGCTTTTTGCTTTTTACAGAAGGAACTTTTCCTGGCCAGCACCTCCTGGATCTCCAGCCCATCTACCCCGCAACCCTCTTCTCTCACCGACACACACTCCCCAGTGCACCATGAACGTTTATTGAACATTTCTGGGGGGTCCTCTCCGTCATCCACCCGTCAGCTGGGAGGCCTACCACTCCCGGTGCTGCCCTGGGCTCCTGCCTCTGCCCCTCATAGTGAGCACCCAGGGGAGGGACCCACTGGGGTGCCAAAGAGTGGGAGGGGGTGTTCTGGGGAGAGGGCAGGCCTCGGGCCCAGAGGAGGGCCCTGGATAAGCCCCACAAGGACCCCTGACTGGGGAGGGCGGCTGAGTGGGCCAGAGGAGCTACAGGTAGCTTGAGACTGAGCCGCGGGGGCCCCGCTGCCGGTTCACGGTGCTTATCAGCTGCTGCACGTATGAGGTCAGCAGGTCATCCATCTTGTAGCCCTGCGTTAGGGAAAGGTGGGGTACAGTTAGGCAGGGCGTGGACCAGGGCTTAGGGGGCCCAGCTTCTGCCACCCAGGCAGACGTGGTGAAGAGAGAAGCAGGACTGTGTCTGGGCCCTGAGTACTCATCCCTCCTGGGACCACAGAGCCCCCTGCCAGGCCTGATGCCCCCGAGTGACACGCCCAGCCCTCCCCGCAGTGCACCTCCATCGAGTCCTCCACCGGCCCAGCCTGGCCTGTCCCTGCCAGGCGTGGGAGCCGGGCCCTCCCATGAGCAACTCACTCGGTGGCATCAGGGGTCAGGCTGCAGGAAACCTAGTGTCCAGAGCCTCTGGGCGCTTTGCGTCTGGGCTGGGAAAAGGGACATGGGGCCCCCGGAAGGCCCCCCGGGCCTGGAGCTCACCAGAGAGGTCTCACACAGCAGGCGGCTGCCCCGGCCCAGGCCCCCCAGCACCATGTGGAAGTAGGTGCTGCCGCTGCTCCAGCTGGCGATCTTGGTGAAGGGGTAGGTGGTGAGCAGGTCCTGCGGCCACAGCAGGCGGGTGGGTCAGAGCCAGCCAAAGCCCAGGAGGCCTGAGGGGCCCTGGGGCTAACTGCTGCCCGGGATCCTCCAGAGCCCAGGGCCGGCGTGTAGGAGGACGGGCGCCCAGCCCCCCTGCACGGGGGCCCCTCCGGCCCTGCCAGGGCCCTCTGCTACCTTGGTCTTGGGGTGGATGAGCAGGACCCCGTGCCGGTTGATGGCGATGAGGATGATGTCCGGGTGGGAGGGCTCCGAGGTTTGCTGCAGAGGGAGGGTGTCACAGGGATCACAGCCCCTCCCTGAGACGCACGCACACATACAAGCCCTCCCGCCCCTGGCCGTGGCCCTGCCTATGGCCTGTCTGCAGGAGAAGCTCAGGCTACCGGGGCCAGAGCTGTGTGGGGTCTGCCTGGCCAGGACAGCGGGTCTGGGGTGCCACCTACCTTCACCTCGAAGAAGGCAGACCCGAAGGTGGGCCACCGGCAGATCCACTTCAGGAAGGCCACCTTGGCCTCCTCCACTGTCTTGTCTTTGTGCTTGTTGCAGGCCAGGAGGATGTTCTAGGGGAAGCCAGGGCCAGTGAGGTCTCAGTGGAGACCACAGCCTGGCTGGGCCACCACCTGAGGCCCTGCAGCCCAGGCCAGAACAACGGCCGCTGCCTGAGGCCGTGGGTGGCAGACCCAGTCCACCCTCCCACAGCCACACGTGGGCAGGACCCCTATGGGGGCAGCAGCTAAGGGCCCCCTCCCCAGTCCCCAACAAGGACCTTCTTCCATTCCTCCGGGGACATTAGGCGCGTGAGGTTCTCAGGCACGAGTTCCCGCAGGATCTTGGGGATGCTGGCTAGCTGGGGCCGGTCATCACCAAACCTGGCCTTGTAGATTAGGCCGGCCAGGTGGATGGCGTCCTCCCTGGAACACTTGTGGAACCCACGCAGGTACTTGGGCAGCTCCTGGGTGAAGGGAAAGCTGGACTTTAGGCTCCTGCCACCCCCAGCTTTGAGCTCAGGTGGTAGCCCAGTAGAATGTAGGAAATGGAGCCTGCAGAGAGATAAGCTCCTCAGAGTTAGGTTTCCAGCGGAGGGAAGATGGCTGAGCGTGGGTAGGGCTCCCCAACGCCTCACTGCAGAGCTGGGCCTGCTCTACCCCTTCAGGGCAAGGCCTAGCACTTGGCAGGCTCGGGACCCTCTGGGCCCTCCCCTCGCCGGTAGGCATGCTGCAGGCGAGGGTACAGCCACTGTCTGCAGGTGCCACTGCCCCAGGGCACTGCTCTCCATCTGCTCCTGGCTCCAGAACCCTGACCGACCACGAGGCCCTGGGCGGGAGGTGGGTGGCCCTGGGCAAAGAGGCCATGCCCCACTCTGAGGGCAGGTGTGACTGAGCGAGAGTGGCCCCAACACCCCCCAGGAGGTGGCCCGGTACCTGGTGGTAATGAAGGATGGTGTCTGCCTTCACATCCTTCCCAGGGGCCACGTTGAGCCACAGTTTCCGCATGAAATACACCTGATAGGGGATGGTCACAGGGGCCCCTGGGCAGGGGCAGCAGTGAGCAGAGAGCCTGTCCCTGGCCAGGCAGGCTCTGAGGCCTCGCCCCCACTCCTGCACCCCGGCACTTGTTCCTTCCACGTCGCTGCTGTGTCTGCTACCATAGCCTCCCCTTTGGGAAGCCTCCATGCCTCTTTCTCCCTGGCCCCCAGCCCCTCCTCAGCCTTCAGGACGAGCGGGCACTCCTGGATCTCCCTGCAGGGTCAGACTCCCTTCTGCCCCCGTGCACCATTCATCACCCCAAAGTCTGGCCATGTGTTCCAGGCCTGCCCCTTGCCAGCCCCTGCCCGAGCTGGCAGAGCTCTCAGCGCAGGGCCTCACTGCCTGGCCCCAGGCCTGGCCATACCCATGAGCCAGGGCACCTGAGGGGAATGAATGAGCACGGGCCATGCGGGAGGGTCCAGGGGAGCTGTCTGACCCTGGCCCAGGAGGCAGACAAGCTCTGCTTCACTTCGCATCCCAGCAACACCCTCTTCTGTGGCCCCAGCCTGGCTCCCAGAGCCTTCTGCTCACCTTCCTTCTGGGGCTTGTTCTTCTTTACCCAGTCGGACACGTGCCGCAAGGAGTCAAAGAAGTAGTCTCCCTCCTTCTGGCTGATGACCTGGGGCAGGTGGAGAGGAGGGTGCAGGCAGGCAGGTAGGTGTGCAGGAGGCCAGGTGTCACCCTGGGGCTCCGTGACCCCTCTCGCCTGTGTGCCTGTGAACCTCGGCGGGGCTGGCCCAGTGCCGGTGGGAGACCTCCACCCGCCTCAACCGCCCTCCCTCCCGCCCCCTGGCCTGTGGGCCACACACCTTGTCTGCGATCTTGATGAAGAGGCTGCAGCCCTCCCAGGAGGCAAGCCGCAGCCGGGCGGCGATGCTCTCACAGGCGTCCCGCACCCGGGTGTTGGCACCCACCTCCAGCATCTGGCAGAGAGGCAGCCCGGCTCAGCTCTGGATAACCCTCTGAGCCCTGCTGGCTAAGGCTGGGCGTGCCCTGTCCTGAGAAGGGTGAGACTACCCCTCTAGAAACCTGGCCAGACGTGTGCACTGTTTTGTCACAGGGCTCACTGTCTCGGGGTACCCAAGAGGCCTGGCTGCTTCCACTTGCTCTGAGAGCCTGCAGCCAGACTGGGAACTTCCCATCATGGGCTCTGCCATCTCCAGGCCGCAGTCCACTTGGGGAGGGCCGTGAGGTCATCACCCCCACTTCACCCTCCACTGCTGCCATTTAGCCCAGGGTCTCCCACTGGAGGAAGGGATGGCAACCCACTCCAGCACTCTTGCCTGGAGAATCCTTTGGACAGAGGAGCCTGGTGGGCTACAGTCCGTGGGGTCGCACAGGGTCAGACACGACTGAGTGACTTAGCACGCACGCCTGCACTCCCACCTTGTACCTGTCTCTTCCGCTGTCCCCAACAGCCACCTGGGCTCCATCCATAGGCACCTCATGGGCTCCCTGCTCACCGTGGCCCCAGGACTGGGTGGAAGCCCCAAGGGGTCTCTAGGCCCTGGAACTCAGCCTCGTTGCCCAGCCTCCTGGTCTCCTCACTCCTGTGCCTGGCCTGGAAGGCCCCCCATGCCTTTAGGACATCCCAACTCCCCGCCATACTACAACCTCCCCAGGGCCAGTAGTCCCCTGCATGACGCGGAGCTCCTGAGGGCGCCCAGCACTCAGTTCATGCTGGTGGGGGCCAGCGAGAGCGGAGCAGTATTTTCACAGGAGAGGGGCGAGGCGCGCACAAGGGGAGACAGTCCATTCGAACTCACACCGCTGTGTCCGTAGGCGTCTCCCAGCCCTCCTGGGGTGGCCCCAGCAGGGAAGTGCCTTGCTCTGGCTGTGAGCCCTGGTGGCAGTGGGGGCGGGGAGGGAGACTCACCTCGCTCGTGTCGTTGGGCAAGTGGACCTTGTGGCAGACGCGGGAGACGTTCTGCTCGGCGGCCTCCACCTCCACCTGGTGCGGCGGCTGCTTCCGGGGCCCTGTCCTGGAGCTCCCTCCCGCCCCCTGGCCTGTGGGCCACACACCTTGTCTGCGATCTTGATGAAGAGGCTGCAGCCCTCCCAGGAGGCAAGCCGCAGCCGGGCGGCGATGCTCTCACAGGCGTCCCGCACCCGGGTGTTGGCACCCACCTCCAGCATCTGGCAGAGAGGCAGCCCGGCTCAGCTCTGGATAACCCTCTGAGCCCTGCTGGCTAAGGCTGGGCGTGCCCTGTCCTGAGAAGGGTGAGACTACCCCTCTAGAAACCTGGCCAGACGTGTGCACTGTTTTGTCACAGGGCTCACTGTCTCGGGGTACCCAAGAGGCCTGGCTGCTTCCACTTGCTCTGAGAGCCTGCAGCCAGACTGGGAACTTCCCATCATGGGCTCTGCCATCTCCAGGCCGCAGTCCACTTGGGGAGGGCCGTGAGGTCATCACCCCCACTTCACCCTCCACTGCTGCCATTTAGCCCAGGGTCTCCCACTGGAGGAAGGGATGGCAACCCACTCCAGCACTCTTGCCTGGAGAATCCTTTGGACAGAGGAGCCTGGTGGGCTACAGTCCGTGGGGTCGCACAGGGTCAGACACGACTGAGTGACTTAGCACGCACGCCTGCACTCCCACCTTGTACCTGTCTCTTCCGCTGTCCCCAACAGCCACCTGGGCTCCATCCATAGGCACCTCATGGGCTCCCTGCTCACCGTGGCCCCAGGACTGGGTGGAAGCCCCAAGGGGTCTCTAGGCCCTGGAACTCAGCCTCGTTGCCCAGCCTCCTGGTCTCCTCACTCCTGTGCCTGGCCTGGAAGGCCCCCCATGCCTTTAGGACATCCCAACTCCCCGCCATACTACAACCTCCCCAGGGCCAGTAGTCCCCTGCATGACGCGGAGCTCCTGAGGGCGCCCAGCACTCAGTTCATGCTGGTGGGGGCCAGCGAGAGCGGAGCAGTATTTTCACAGGAGAGGGGCGAGGCGCGCACAAGGGGAGACAGTCCATTCGAACTCACACCGCTGTGTCCGTAGGCGTCTCCCAGCCCTCCTGGGGTGGCCCCAGCAGGGAAGTGCCTTGCTCTGGCTGTGAGCCCTGGTGGCAGTGGGGGCGGGGAGGGAGACTCACCTCGCTCGTGTCGTTGGGCAAGTGGACCTTGTGGCAGACACGGGAGACGTTCTGCTCGGCGGCCTCCACCTCCACCTGGTGCGGCGGCTGCTTCCGGGGCCCTGTCCTGGAGCCAAGTGCAAGGTGCACGGGCCACCCACCAGCCCCACCCAGGCCCGGCCCCAGCACCAGCCTCTAAGCTCAGCTATGTGCCATGCACACAACAGAAGCTAAGCCCGGAGACGTGCACGGTGGTGCCCAGGTCAGGGCAGGGAGCTGCCCTGTGGAGGCGCTGGGCTCATGCCCCATAGGAGGCGGCAGAGGCCAGCCTGGCCTCATCTTCCAGGAGCCCCGAGGTTTGAGGACACAAGTGGGGAGAGGACCAGGCTGGGCAGGCCACCAGCGGGCAGGACGGGTCATGTTCCCATCTTCACATAGCCGGGCATCGGGTATGGGCCTCTTCGTGACCCAGGCGGCCACTCATGGCCAGAAACTCCGCCAACCCCTCCAGCCTCCCTGCAGCCCTCCCGGGCCTCTCTTTGTGTCTTCCTCCCTGGTGGCTGGGACCGGGTCCTATCTCCCCAGACTGACACCACTTCAGAGAGGAAGCTGAGTCTGGCTCCTCTGGAGGGTATCCCCACTGGAACATGATCCTGGGAGACTGGAGGCTGCCCCCCTTCGCCCGGCACTCCCAGACCAACGTTCCAGGGGCACCTAGGAGTTGGCAGGCTCACCTCAGGACCCTCTGGATGCGGCGGCTGCAGTCGGGCGCCAGCACCTTCCTTCTCCGCGTGTCTATGAACTTCTGGGCGTGGGGCAGCAGCGCCTTGCCGGGTGGGAAGAGGCCGGTGCAGAGCCATAGCAGCTGCCAGCCCCTCTCCTCGCTGTACCTGTGGGCGGCAGCACAGGTCAGCCCAGGAGGGGCCCCTCCTGGAGGCCCGGCCTGCCAGCACTGCAGGGAGATGGGGCTCTTTGTAGGATTATCGTGTGAGCAGAGGCCTGCCTGAGGCCCTGGGCAAGGAGGCTACTGCCCTGCTGCCAATGCCACCAAAGCGTTCCTGCTCACAAGAAGGGGAGGGAGTGCTATCGTGCCCATTTTCTGGAGGAGAGCACTGAGGTTTAGAGAGGCCAGGGGACAAAGGAGACAGGGTCGGAGAGGTACTGCCCAGGGCAAGAAGTCCCAACACCCCCCCGCCCCAGTGTTACAACGAAGGCTGCCTTTACAAGGTGGGGGCCGGGGGAAGGACCAAGGGGGCCCCAGGCACAGCAACCCTGTGCCCGCTGTGCCTTCCATCCCTCCCCGCTGCCCACAGACCTCTTGGTGTTGTGCGTCAGCTGCTTCAGGATCTGGCAATAAACCTCGTCCTGCAAGATGGCCTCCTGGAGGGCTGATGAGAAGATCTGGTCGGTGAGCTCCAGGGAGGTCCAGGCCTGCCGAGAGGGGTAGTCACCCATGTACCTGAGGATGGGTGCGGCCGTCAAGGAGCAGCGCCCTTCACCACCGATCCTGAGTCTGGCCCGGAGCTGATCCCCCCGCAACCCCGGGGCACCTCACTGCCTTCGGAGCAGCCCCCTGCCCTGAGAGGCCTGGCCCTCGGGTGGGCCGGCCGCGGGGCCTGTGCCCACAGGCTTGGCGTGGGGCTGGGGCAGGCTGGCCGGGAAAGGATATCGATGAAGATCTGACAGGCAGCATCCCGCAGCTCAGCGTTGGCGTGGACGCGCCGGAGCAGTGGCTGCCGCAGGGGCTCGGCCGAGTGGGCCCACAGCTGCCCCCGGGTTCGGGCCAGGGGCAGCACGGCTCTGCTGACGGTCTCCTTCTCTGGGATCCTGTGTGGATGGGGGCCAGGGTCAGGGTGTGTGCTGTTCCTCGTACCTACCCACCATGGGCCATGCACACACAGTGCAGAGAGAGCCCAGGGTTCCAGGGTGGGCCCCCACAGGGATGCCCTCTGCGCTCACAGCACTCCGCTAAGAAACGGGTGGGCCATGTCAGGGTCAGAGGGCCCCCTCCCTGCCCAGGAAGCCCAGGTGGGCACTGCATCTGCTTCCATGGACCTGAGTCCCCAGGGAGCACAGAAGGGCTGGTTGGGGTGGGGCCCGGGATGGAGTAGGGTGTACACCTAAAAAATTCATAGGAGAATTCCTCCAGGGTGTGCAGGTTCTCCTCGGGCTGCTCCTCCGGGGGAGCCTCTGTGGGCCTCCCCTCCTGGGCCGCCAGCTTCCGCTTCTCCGGTGACATGGCCAGCAAGCTCTGGGGGTAGGGTGGGGCACAGGTATGGGTGTCCAGAAGGCCCCACCCACAGGCTCCTCCTGGCCGGGTGTCCTCAGAGACTTGGGAGGGGCCGGGCCACAGGGCTGGACAGGCCAGGACCTACCCCTGCTGTGTCTCCTGCTCTAGAACCCAGGACCAGTGGCTCGATGCTTCTGAACCTGTTTCCTTTTTCTTCAGGGGGCGCTCAGGCCCACCAGGCTCCCCTCTCCTGGGGCACTTTTCAGGGGTATCCCTCGCCCTGGCCCTGCTGGCCTGGCCCGCCGCCTCCTTCGGGCCTCGTCACTGAAGCGTCTGACCCTCAGGGAAGTCCTCTTGGACAGGGTGAGCCCCTCCTAGAATCTGCCCCTGTAACAAGTGCCGCTTCTTGGTGGCACTTTGCACACTTGCCATCAAGTCATCATTCGTCCAAGTCTCCTTGAGGGTGGAGATGCGTCGGTGTTTGATACTGTATTGTGGTACAGGGCACACAGCTGGCCCTCATACATGCATCTGGGAGGCCTGTCTGTCCTGTCTCCCTGCGAGGGGAGGCGCTGGTCTTGCGGGTTAGGGTGGAGTGGTTGTCAGCGGTAGGGAGACTTGAGCCTCCTTGGGTCAGGGTTTTTAAGTGACATTGAGGCAAGCCGGGTTTACCCCCAGAACGCTCCCTGGTGGGAGGGATGCACACTGACTGAGCACCTGCTGAGTGCCAGGTGACGCCCCAGCCACTCACTGCACAAGCACTTCCTGCCTCTTCCAGAGGGGTGGTGGGGCTGGCAGGGATGATATGACACCCAGGCTTTCTGGGGGGTGGGGCCCAGGCACCTGAGCTAGGACCCCAGGCCTCGCATCTCAGCCTCTTCCCCAGGTGTCCAGGGGTACCCAGCTGAGGGCAGGCGAGCACTTGAGTTACCAGCAGCTGTGCCGAGGGCTTGGTGACTGTCGGGATGGCGTAGAGGCAGGAGGTAGGCACCAGTCCTGTCTTCTCGGTCCGGTCATTCTGGGCTAGGGTCCAGTTCTCAGAGGCCAGCAGGCCCTGCTTCTTTGTCAGGATCAGCAAGTCCCCCTTCTTGAAGGGCAGGAGGGTGGAATCCTCTACGGTCACACAGACATACACAAGAGACAGACAGTTTCCCCACGGTTCAGTGGAGGCCAGAGGCCAGAGGCCCTGCTGGCATCCTGCGGGCGGTCCCCTCCGACAGGTGAGGAAACAGGGACACAGAACAGGGGGCCCAAGGCCACTCCGAGAGTGACTGGGGAGGGATTCCCCTGGACAGGCACAGCCTGGCAGGCAGAAGCTGGGGAGACCTGCTCTGAGGCCTGACCAGGAAGTGGCCAGGGAGCCGTGAGGCAGATGGACCAAGGGGACAGAGGACCGGACGGCTGTCACCGACCCTGCCCAGGAGCTAAGTGACCTGTCTGAGCCTGTTTCCTCAGCTGTAAAATGGAGAATATCACCCCTCCCTCCTGGGGCAGCTGTGAGGATGGGATGGGCCATGCGGACAAAGCTTCTGCTGATGTTTCCAGGGCAGTTAAGACCCTGTGCACAGCCCTCCCCAGCTCCCTTACTTTCTGAAGCCTGATTTCCAGCTGTGCTGAGGGAAGCTCACCCCGCCCCCATCCCCACCCGCAAGCTATGCGGCCCTGGATGAGCTGCGTTCCTCCTCTGAGCCACCAATCCTTGCCTGCAACACTGAATAACAGGGGATGGTGTGCACTGCATGGGCTGGTGACCTGGCTGGCTCTCCCCCTGCTTCCAGAAGAAGGAGATCCCTCAGTGCCCTTCACTTTGGAGGGGTTGAGAGCCCTCCTGAATTCCCTTATCTTGCAGGAGGGAGGGCCTTGCCCATGGGTGACCCTGAGCGCTTTGTGGCCTCTCTCCCTCTCTCTGCTTGAGTCCCTGCCCTCCGCCTGCTTCGTGACCACCAGGGCCTGGCACAAGCAAGCCGCCCTCCCCCCAGCCACATGAGCGGCCCCTCACCGGGCCCCCTCCCCGCCTGGCTGGGCACCTGTGGCCTTCCTGTCCTGCAGGGCCATGGCGAACACGGACCTCTCCTTCAAGCCCTCCAGAAACATGGCCACCAGCTCGGCAATGGCCACGCTGCTGGGGGACCGGAACTCATACTCTTCTTCATGCAGCGTGGACAGCATCAGCCTCTGCCCACCCCGGGCCTCCCTGAGGGAGAAAGGGGGCAATGTGACAGAGGCCTGCCCCACCCTCCCCCTGGGCCCACCCCTCAACAGCCTGAGGGGTGACCTGCCCAAGTTACAGAGTCCAGAGTGCCAACCATCGCACCATGAAGCCCTCTTACAGATGAGGAAACTCCAGTGTGTCTGGAGCCATACAGGGCCTGGGGCTGAGCATGGATCTGCCCTAGCCCCGGACTCTCTGTGTGTGTGGGCAGATGAGCCAGAACTTAGGGTCCTGTTCTATGGGCTTCAAAGGCAGTGGTGGTGCCAAGCCTGTCTGTGGAGTCAGCTCTGGGCAGACAAGGCAGTGGCCAGCGTGTAGGGCCACCATGGGGCCACTGTACAGAAAGTTGGTGCTGAGATGGCGCACCAGCCTGGGTGAGTTTGGGTGAGCTACCCAGCTTCTGTGGGCTTCCCTGGTAGCTCAACTGGTAAAGAATCAGCCAGCAATGCAGGAGACCCTGGTTTGATTCCTGGGGTGGGAAGATCCCCTGGAGGAGAGCATGGCCACCCACTCCAGTATTCTTGCCTGGGAAATCCCATGGACACAGGAGCCGGGCGGGCTACAGTCCATGGGGTCGCAGAGTCAAACACGACTGAGCGACTAAGCACCTACCCTCTGCATGCCTCTGTTTATTCATCTGCAGAGTGTGGGGTGATGGGGAGACTTATTGGAATAGAAGAGAGCCCCTAGCACAGTCCGCCTCAGTAAGTGGTGCCAGCATGTGCCCTGCCCTGCACACACTGGGAATGACCATAATGGTCATGCTAGGGTGTGTCTTAACCAAGGAGGGGCTCTGGCAGGGCACAGGCAGGCCTTCCAGAAGGGTGTGGAGGCCTTCTCAGTAGATGAGAGCTGGGGGTGGGGTGTCTGGGGCACACCTGGCATGCAAGGTGGTCCTCACTCTGCTCCATGCCCTGCACACACAGGCCTGTCCCTCACTCCCTCTCCCAGACTGCTGGCACCTCCACGTGAGCAGTACCCACCAGCGAGAAGAGAAGGAACCTATAAGTGAATGGAGGCCCTGAAGGCTGCAACCTTATGTGCCTCTTTCTGGGGGAGCTGGGCTCTAGAGGAAGCTCAAGAGGGCAATCGGTGGTATGCGGACACATTGCTGGCCCCAGGACAGTGGAGGGCGGGGCCCGAGCCAATGGCCATCATGCCACACATATGACGTGGTGTGAGCCAGTCGGGCCCCCAGGAACAGTGTGCCCCACCCCTCTCCCGGTCTCTCCTGGAGCCCCAAGGACTGAGATTGTGGGGAGAGGCAGGTTTGGGACTTCCCTTGGAGCACCCACCTGTTGGTGATAAGACTCATGACCTCGAGGAAAGAAAGTTCTAGGAGCACCTTCTCCTTCTGGTCCAGGAAGTTCAGCCCCTTCCAGTTAACAGCCAAGATCAGCTGAGTTTTGGGCAGTCGGGGGCCTGGCAGAAGGAGAGAGGGGTGTGAAGCCGGGGCTGGTCCAGGGTGGGGGCCCACTGGCACCCTCTTATACATCAGACACCATTACCTGAGAGTGTGGTGACTTCAAAGAGCCGGGAGAAGAGCAGCAGCCACTTCAGGCAGGCAGTGTCCACCACCTGCTCCTGCACGGTCAGTGGCCTGGCCCGCTTCTGGGTATAGGGTGCCTGCACAGAGGTTGCGATGATGAGTCACCTCCATCACTTATCCCCCAGCTAACTCCTCACCCAGGGAGCTCATTTGCTGGATCATTCTGTGAAGTCGCCGCCTAAAGCCAGGCCAGTGTCAGTGAGAGTCAGGTAAGGGACTCTGGTGGGCTGGGGAGGGCCCATCACTGGTGGTTCTGATTCCTACTTTAGAATCAGAGCTCCCGAGGGCCGGAGGGCCAGGCTGCTGCTCGCTGCCTGAGCCTGGAAGACAACGAGGGGCACGTGCAGGTGTCTGTGGGCCCCCGTCTGCGGCCCCTGTCTGCAGGCTCAGACTGGTTCTCACTAACACCGGCCTCCTGTGGCTACATGTTGCTCTGTGCTCGAGGCCCGCGTTGGTGTCTGTGTGTTGGTGGTGCTCCACTCTGCCTCTCTCCTACACATTTGGGAGGCGTCTCTCAGGGACCTTCACCTCAATCCCCCTCCCCGGTCCTGTCTCACCTTCTTCCCTCCCTCACCCTTGGCTCTATCTGACCTTCACCCTTTCCTCTTCCCATCTTCACAGATCTGTAACATCCAACTGTAATATCGCCGGCTGTAACATCCAGTTGAGCTTTCCTGTTATGGTTTGTTGGATAAAATGTTGTTTTTCTTGTTCCTCTTTAAAAGGTGGTTGGTAACATTCATATACTAAATCAGGGGATGTAAATGGACACATCCTGAGATTTGGCACTTTGCAACACATATCAAGGATTTTAGAACATTCATGCGTGCTCATTCACTTTAGTCATGTCTGACTCTTCGCCACCCTGTGGACTGTAGCTTGCCAGGCTCCTCTGTTCATGGAATTCTCCAGGCAAGAATATTGGAGTGGGCTGCCACACCCTTCTCCAGGGGATCTTCCCAACCTAGGGACTGAATCCATGTCTCTTATATCTCCTGCATTGGCAGGCAGGTTCTTTACCACGGGCACCACCTGGGAAACCCAACATTTGTACACTCTGAAATCCCTTTTTGAGAAATTGATCTTGATGATATAACCATCAAGCATGTAAAAGTTGTATCTACAAAGAGATTCACTTCATCGTTTTAACAGTGAAAATGGGACATGACCTTGAAATTCACCAGTGAATGAATTGTAGCTCATGAATACGGTACTCTTCAGCCCTTAAAAACAGATTGGTATTTAGCGACACAGAAATAAGGGCCCAAACTATTATGCAAAGTGAAGAAGCAGGTTGAAAGCTGTCTAATGATCATCCCATTTTTATTTTTTAAAAAGGTGTGTTTCCTAACAATGAGAAAACAGAAAGAGAAATTAAGGAAACAATCCCATTCACCATTGCAATGAAAATAATAAAATACTTAGGAATAAATTTACCTAAAGAAACAAAAGACATATATATAGAAAACTATAAAACACTGATGAAAGAAATCAAAGAGGTCACAAATAGATGGAGAAATATACCATATTCATGGGTTGGAAGAATCAATATAGTGAAAACGAGTATACTACCCAAAGCAATCTACAGATTCAATGCAATCCTTATCAAGCTACCAACAGTATTTTTCACAGAACTAGAACAAATAATTTCACAATTTGTATGGAAACACAAAAAACCTCAAATAGCCAAAGCAATCTTGAGAAAGAAGAATGGAACTGGGGGAATCAACCTGCCTGACTTCAGGGTCTACTACAAAGCTACAGTCATCAAGACAGTATGGTACTGGGACAAAGACAGAAATATAGATCAGTAGAACAAAATACAAAGCCCAGAGATGAATCCACGCACCTATGGACACCTTATCTTTGACAAAGGAGGCAAGAATATACAATGGAGAAAAGACAATCTCTTTAACAAGTGGTGCTGGGAAAACTGGTCAACCACTTGTAGAAGAATGAAACTAGATCACTCTCTAACACCACACACAAAAATAAACTCAAAATGGATTAAAGATCTAAATGTAAGACCAGGAACTATAAAACTCCTAGAGGAAAACATAGGCAGAACACTCACAGCAAGATCCTCTACGACCCACCTAATAAAGTAAAAGCAAATAAAAGCAAAAATAAACAAATGGGACCTAATTAAACTCAAAAGCTTTTGCACAATGAAAGATACTATAAGCAAGGTGAAAAGACAGGCTTCAGAATGGGAAAAAATAATAGCAAACTAAGCAACTGACAGAGAATTAATCTCAAAAATATACAAGCAGCTCATGAAGCTCAACATCAGAAAAATAAACGACCCAGTCAAACAATGCAACAAAGAACTAAACAGACATTTCTCTCAAGAAGATATACAGATGGGTAACAAACACATGAAAAGATGCTCAACATCACTCATTATCAGAAAAATGCAAATTAAAACCACAATGAGGTACCATCACACACTGATCATCACTGCTATCAATAAGTCTACAAACAATAAATGCTGGAGAGGGTGCAGAGAAAAAGGAACCCTCTTACACTGTTGGTGGGAATGCAAACTAGTATAGCCATTATGGAGAACAGTGTGGAGATACCTTAAAAAACTGGAAATAGAACTGCCTTATGACCCAGCAATCCCACTGCTGGGCATACACACCGAGGAAACCAGAACTGAAAGAGACACACGTACCCCAATGTTCATCACAGCACTGTTTATAATAGCCAGGACATGGAAGCAACCTAGATGTCCATCAGCAGATGAATGGATAAGAAAGCTGTGGTACATATACACAATGGAGTATTACTCAGCCATTAAGAAGAATACATTTGAATCAGTTCTAATGAGGTGGATGAAACTGGAGCCTATTATACAGAGTGAAGTAAGTCAGAAAGAAAAACACCAATATAGTATTTTAATGCATATATATGGAATTTAGAAAGATGGTAATGATGACCCTATACGTGAGACAGCAAAAGAGACACAGACATAAAGAACAGACTTGTGGACTCTGTGGGAGAGGGCAAGGGTGGGATGATTTGAGAGAATAGCATTGAATCATGTATATTATCATATGTGAAATAGATTGCCAGTCCAGGTTCAATGCATGAAACAGGGCACTCAAAGCCGGTGCACTGGGATGACCCAGAGGGAAGGGATGGGGAGGGAGGTGAGAGGGGGGTTCAGGATGGGGAACACATGTACACTCATGGCTGATTCATGTCAATGTATGGCAAAAACCACCACAATATTGTAAAGTAATTAGCCTCCAATTAAAGTAAATTAAATTTTTTAAGTGTGTTTCTTGCATTCCAATCATATGCACATGTCAACTGTGTACATGTGAGTAAAGTAGTCTAGAAGGATAGGTACTGCAGTGTTAACAGGGATGAGCTCTTTGATGTGATTCTATTGGTGATTTCCCCTTTTTCTTTGTGTTTGTCTTGTTTTCTGGTTGATTTGGTAATGTCCACATTTTAGTGTTTACTGGAAAAACATCAGTGAAACTTATGTTCCCTTTGGAAAAACCAGTGGTGTAAATTTCCTAATTCTTTACTTTTACCCTATCTCCCCTTCCCCAAAATGATGATGCCACTTCTTACTCTTGTTCATTCGGGTTCATGTGTCTCTCTTGTCTCCTCTGCCTCGTACTAGCCCTAAAAAGTCCATGGCCTCTCCCCTGTAAACACATCCACTTGGGCTGGGAAACAACAAAAATAATCCACAAGGTTTGTTTCCCCAAATTCCTGTTCAAGGATTGTCCCCAAGAAATGATAGCGACCGCCTTGTGGCCAAGCTTTTGTGAGGAGTATTAGGCAAAATAATTGGGCTTCTCTCTTGCAGGACTCCTTGGAGCCTTTCCTCAGGGCTGTGCACTGTGATTCCTGAAGAGCAGGACAAAGCAAGCTGCATTCCCCCACTGTAGACACACACAGGTCCCTTGTCTACAAACCCACTCTGAGCACCTCCTTTCCTGTGGCCGGAATGCAGACTGCATTGGTCACCCTCCCTGCCCTGCTCTGAACTCGGGCAACCCCTGCTATCTGAGCCATGCACCTGGGACTCATCTGCAGCTAGGCTGTCAGCCCCTGACAAACCAGCGCTGCGCTGCCGTTGAGCTGCCCACTGCCTGTCCTGCTGTTTCTTGGCTCCCAGTGCCACAGGGTAATTGAAGCCGGGGAAGGCTTCCCTGGTGGCTCAGATGGTAGAGAATCTGCCTGCAAAGCGGGAGACCCGGCTTTGATCCCTGGGTCGGGAAGATCCCTTGGAGAAGAAAATGGCTACCCACTTCAGTATTGTTGCCTGGAGAATTCCACGGACAGAGGAGTCTGGCGGGCTACAGTCCATAGGGTGTTAAAGAGTCAGACAAAACTGTGTGACTAACACACACATAAGCATTAACCAAAGGGTTTTATCCTCCCCCTTCCAACCCCCTCCCCCTGTGCACAGCTCTTCCGCAGCAGCAGCTGCAGCACGAAACCCACCAGCCCTTAGAGATGACTTTGCACCCTCAGGACACACTGCAGAACAAAGTACCCTATGAGGAAGGAGGCTCTGACAGAGGGGTGGTTTGGGACAGCCCTGTGCGGGCGGGGAAGAGAAGCAGGAGGACCAAGTCAGATGGCTGTCTTCTTGGGGAAGAGGCTGCGAGCCTCCAGGAACCGCCTTTACTTGCTGCGGGCTGACCAAGCAGGGGTAGAGGAGGGGCAGCTCTCCCTGCCGTCCAGGCCAGCACCGGGCATCAGGGCCCAGCAAGGGAACACCAATAAGGCCCAGGGCGGAACTGGGGCCAGGGTGAGGGTGTGCTCATGGTCAGCGGCTGGGGATGCCTTCTTGTACCCAAAAGCCAGGGCCCAGATTGACCCTGTAGAAGAGACCAGTGGTAGACTGAGCTGCCCAGACCAGCCAAGATGCCATCTTGTGAGGGGGGTGAACCTGAATGAGATCGTTTAAACCTGGAGACATAGGGCTATGCTGACCGGAAGGTTAGTCTCCATCCCCTCAATGAGTAGGGACTCATAATGGGATCTCCAGCCCCTCTAAATACCAAGGGGCCCACCACCTCCAGAAAGAGCTGCATAGCTGGAGTACCCAGGCTCTGGGGAGGCTGACCTTGGCATAGGCGGTGGTGACCAGGCTGGCCCACTTCTCTGGGGTCTTGGTCCTGTACAGCTTGGAAGGGACACAGCTGGGCAGCAGCTCCTGGATGGCCTGGCTCCCGGCCGAGGCACCGAGCTGCACGTAGCAGTGCTGGGCCAGCAGCTCCACCAGCTCTTCCTCCTGCACAGCCCAGGGACACACACAGGAGCCGGGGTGGGGTGTGCATGTGAGAGCCCACTCTCCCCCAGGAAGCTTGCCCCTGCTGAGCTCTCACCCGCCACAGCAGAGGTGAGCAGCCACCTCTGCTAGGCAGGGCCTGCCCCTCCCGCAACACGGCAGAGCCCCTGTGCGCCCTGACGGGGCCCAACACGGGCTGCGCTCCTGTCGGCAGGCCGGAGTCTCCCAGCAGCCCAGCCTGAAGACAAGGCGGGTGTCCTGCATGCTCCTCGTTCAGCCCATGTGAGCCAGGGAGTGTGCGGGGTTGAGCTCTGGGGCCTGGGTGGAGCCCCAGCCCTGCCGAGTGAGGTGAGTGCTGCTGTTTAGTCACTGAGTCGTGTCCGACTCTTTGTGACCCCGCGGACTGCAGGACATCAGGTTTCTCTGGCCTTCACTTGTGGACAAAGCCTTTACCCTGTCTCCCCCAGTCCTCCATGGGCAAAGGTGACCTCCCTGGCCGTTCCGGCAGAGCCTCTGCTAGGATTCATGTGGGCAGGAGCCTGTGCAAGTCACTAGCACGCCCGGCACACAGAAGGCTCCCTGCTCCAGGCGCCCCACAGGGACAGCTGCCCTGTTCTTTCCAAGGAGACAAACCTTGCCCAGCCATCTGTTTGCCTGCCCTGTGACCCCACGGCCCCTCTGCCCCCACCTCTCCCTGCCCACTGCCCTGCTCCAGGCAGGCCTCCAGGACGGCCACAGTTGCCTCAGTACCCAGCTCATCCTCTGGATTCAGGCCGGGGGAGGTCTGCACCCGCTGAACAGGCACAGCATTGCCCAAGGAGGTCCGGTGCGTGAGCTCCCCTACCCTGAGCCTCACAACCGCACAGAAAGCTCTGGGGACTGCACCTTCCAGGAGAGAGCCAGAGGCTCAGAGAGGTGACCTAACGTTCCAAGGCCACACCTCCAGGAAGAGGCACAGGTGGGACCTGAATTCAAGTGCTGGGACTCCAAGGTGGTGTTCCTGACCCCCAGGCCCTGCTGCCCCATGAGCAGCTGCTGTGGTGAGGCCAGGTGGGCCTGGGCTGATGGGGGCGGGGTGGGCTTTGCTGCCGGCGGCAGGTGCCTCAAACCCCAGAAGCTTGAGTGAACCTGTGGCTAAAGGAGGAGATGGAGTCTACTGGGCAGGGACAGCTGCTCCCAGAGGGCCGCAGGGACCTGGACTCGCAGATGCATCCCAGGCCCACTCCCCTCCCTCAGCCTCCTACCCTCCATGACCCACCCGGCCTCCCCAGGGACATGCCTGGTGCCCAGCCCAGCTGCCCTTGCTCTGTCCCAAAGCCCCTGCCCTGGAACAGGGCCCTTCCCCGGGCTGTCTGAGAGGTGGGTCTGCGGGGCCCCGAGCCCTGTGGTCCCCTCACCTTCTCGAAAGGGTACTCGCCAAGCCAGACTCCATGGAGGATTTGGCGGTAAATGAGATGGGTGCTGACCGGGTCCTCCTGGGAGTCGTGCCATGGGGTGAAGAACTCCTTCCGGAAGTAGATGCGCCAGGGCGCCTGGCGCTCACTCTCGCGCCTCTCCCGGGCCAGTTGCTCACACTGGGCCAAGGCATCCATCACGTGGTCACGGCCGCTACCCAGGGACCAGAACTGAGACCAGAATCAGGGCGGCAAGGGTGAGCCACCACTGTGTGTCAGCCCCCCAGGGACACCCGCCTTTGCCATACCCATGTGGAGGTGTGGACATCAAGAGGACAGGAACCCTTCAGACTCCTCCCCACTGGGCGTGGCCTGTCACTCACCCCTAAACACCCCTAGCCTCTCCCCCTGCCGGCCCCTCTCACAGGAGGCTCATGCCCGTGTGACTGGGTTAGAAAGCCTTGATTCATTGGCATGTGTATACCTGGTTCTGAGAGTGGGAATCAAGGCATCTGGGTGGGGCGATGATGTGGTGTTCAGGATGGGGCAGTGCTGGGGTGACCTCCACATGGATGCATGGGACTCTGAGCTCCCCAGGGTGGGGGGCTTGGTGCAGGATGTAGGCACAGCAGGGGACCTGCCAGGTGTGTGTATGAGATACTAGGCTGAGTGTGTGAGTGTTGGGCCAGGGGGCAGGCTGCCTGGTTAGGGGGCACGTCTGTGAGAGGGAGTTTGTGTTCGCATCTGTGTTTGGCAGCTGGGAAGGTGAGTGGTGCCTAGGCTGGCATGATACAAGGGCTGGTGCTGCCCTGTGTGTGTGAAGGAGGCGGGCGGTGCATGGGACCCCTGGCCAGTACCTTGTCGTACACGGCGACCTGCAGAGAAAACCCCAGGTGGTCGCTGAGGCCCTGCTTGCGGGCGATGTGCAGGCAGACTTCGCGAGACGTTGAGGCTGAGTCCACCATGACCGTCAGGCTCTCTCCAGTCGCCAAGCTGATATGGATTGGGATGTGCTTCTTGGACTTGACAGCCTGGGGACGGACGAAGACTCAGGTCCTCTGCCCAGGAGGCCCCTCGGCTCAGCTGCCTGCGCTGGAGCTCCTGGAACTCTGCGATGAGAGGCTGGCCCACCAGGCCCTCTTTCCAACCCACTGCCCCTGCGGGCGCATTCCCACGGGCTCGGGGGCGGGGCCTTCTGAAGCCCCGCCCAGCTCGGCAAGGCGTTTACAAAGTCCTGGCCAGCGACATGGCTGCTGAACTGAGGGACCCACCAAGGCAAGAGCTGTTTAAGCACCGTGCCCGTGGGGTGCAGCCTGTACTGGAAGGCCCCATTTTAACATGAGTTCCCTGAGCTTTGGCGAGATTGGGTGACCCAGGATCACAGAAAATCAAAAAGCTCTAGGAGACTGTCTGAGTCTTGGACTCTGGAACGCTTTGGGTCAGAGGAAGCCACTGCTACTCTCTGTGTACAGCAGGGCTTGAGCACAGGCCACATAGCTGCAGCAAGTTCACTTTTAACTCCAGGGCTTCTGGGCCGAGCAGGTAGATGAGGTGGAGGAGGGAAGTCCTGTGGATGTTGGTGGCAGAGTGAGAACAGGACAGGGTGTGGTGGGAGGTGCTCTCTGTGTCCTGGTATAGGGCACCACAGGGCAAGGAGCATGAGTACCTTCCAGGAGCCACGGGTATAGCGGGGGCCAGACCCTACCTGTGTCTGAGGTACTGTTCCTGAGGATCCTGCAAGAACTCACAGGTAACACAAACAAGAATGCCACCTAGGTAGACAACCTTGCATGACCATATAAAATGCAAGTGTCTTTGGGAGGGGTAAGCTTTAGACAGTTAGCAGCCACTCACATCACACCATGCAGCTAAGGAACTAAGACTGATTTTCCCCTTCAGCTAGAAGGGCCCTAAGTGAAAGAGAAAGTGTTAGTTACTCAGTCATGTCTGACTCTTTGCAACCCCATGGACTGTAGCCCACCAGGCTCCCCTGTCCATAAAATTCTGCAGGCAAGTGTACTGGAGTGGGTAGCCATTCCCTTCTCCAGGGGATCTTCCCGACCCAAGGATTGAACCTGGGTCTCCTGCATTGCAGCAGATTCTTTATCATTTGAGCCACCAAGGAATATCAGTTTAGATGTGGGGGAGGTGGCACTTTTGAAGCCTGGATTGGGCCTGGGGAGGCTGAGCCCCAGCTGGGGCTCCCAGGGACCACTGGCCCAGAAGAGAGGGAGGGGCCCAGAGCACATACTTCCTGTTGGCAGCCCCATGAGCTGTGCTGGAGGAGTCACAGGGGCTGCCGCCACCCCATACTGGCTGCCTCCCATCCCCTCCAGCCCCTACCTGCAGCTCCAGCCAGGAGGGAGGCTCTGTGCGCACCCCGTTGGCACAGGTGCGTCTCAGGCGCTCAGCACAGAAGGGCCCATAGCCGACTGGTCCTTGACCAATGAAGTTCAGCAGATACTGGTGGATGAGGAAGGGAATGGCACGAAGATACTTAGAATGGAGGCCACTTTCTACTCACTGTCCAGATTCTAGGAACTATGGTACTAATTGTAATTATGGATGATGGATGTATTACTTGGCAATCGTTTTACAATATACACCTATATAAAACCACAACACTGTATAGCCTACATTTGAACAATGTTATATGTCAATAATATCTCAATAAAACTGGAAAAAAGCTCAAATGATAATAGTGGTGGCAAAGGTGCATTAACATGGGGCTGTCACACCATGAGGAGTATCAGTTGCACAACATTTCTGAGGAGCCGTTTGTCAATATGTTTTAAATAGTACATAATTTTAAAATGTGTTCACTCTTTGACCTGATTTGGTAAAGGTAAAAATAATTTGGTAAAGGTAGATATATAGTTTTTAATCATAGCGGTGATTATGGTGATGGGCAACTGAAAGACAGATCCTAAATGTCCATCAAAAAGTGAAATATGCATTAGGAACACTAACAAATGACATTAGTGGCTGCCATTTGGGGACAGTTTATGGCATGAGAAGACGCTTATAAGTGAAAGCTGTAGGAAAGCCGATGTTCAAAATATGTTTGATGAGATGTTGAAACAAGGTGTTGAAAAGCTTTTTGTCTCTGAGAGAGATTCTTTGAGAAGATGCAGCCTGGAAGGATTTACTGGTGTCAAGGCTGCCCCAGGGCAGATGGCCAGGGTGATCAGACTTTCTGCTGTTCCTAGAGGCATGAGAGGCAGTGAGATTGTTTTCTGTGTGATCTCGACTCTCTCACACCACAAAAGGTCAGAAACTGTCATGCAAGTTGCCTCTGGGTGTGAGGATGACTTTTATCTTCTATTTAGACTTTTTACATTTCCTACACATTACTCTTTTCTCCCTCTTGGCTGCAGGGCATGTGGGATCTTAGTTCCCCAACCAGAGATTGAACCTGTGCTCCCTGCAGTGGAAGAGCAGACTCCTAACTACTGGATCACCAGGGAAGTCCCCCCTACATATTACTTTTATATTCAGAACCAAAAGGTGTATTAGAGTAGCGAAGCCTGGGGCCTCCAACGCTTGGAAACACCTCTCTCGTTAGTTCTTAGGCCTAGAGGGAGATGCTGCATCCAGCCTCTCATTGGTACCGATTCCTCAAACACTTTTGTCTTTTCAATGCCCATTTCATCCACCACCTCACTGTCTTTTGGTGATGGAGCCCAGGTGAGATGGCCCTGCAGATCCTGATTAGGGGCCGGAGGAGCATCCTCTTTTATAGACGTGAAACTGAGGCCCAAAGAAGGCCAGGCACTGCTGCCCATCCTGGCCTGCAGAAGCAGGAGAAACAGGCCATGGGCTGGGGTTTCTCCATCTGCTGCAGGGCCCTGGGCCCACCCATGCTGCCCCCGCCCTCAGCTCCTGCCCTTGCCCCTCCCCACCTTCAGGAACCTCTCAGAAGGCGGGAAGCAACCCAGGCACAGGCCGAGCAGGATCCAGCCGCGGGCCAGGCTGCTTGTTTTGTAGTTCTCTGAGAGCTGCTTGCAGATCTGGCAGTAAATTTCATCCCTGAAAGACACAGAGCGCTGGGAGGCCAGGCTGGGGGCTGGCTCTGGGGGAGGGGAGGAGCCCTATATTTTGTATATAAAATCTTCCTAAATCTCTGGCTCACCCCTGATCTACACATGTCTGAGGCAGACTCCAGGCAGTGCAGCAAAGGCTAAAATAACTGCACAGGGATTCCAGCTGCTGCTTACCACAGGGAGACAGAGTTCAAACCCAACCAAACTAATTGCCTCCCAAAATGAAAAAGTCTTTGAAGGAATGTAACAGATTCCAGAGTCTTCAAACATATCATCCCCAAATGTCTAAGATAACAACCCAAAAGTACCAGGCTACTGAGAAAATAATAGTCAAGTATCAGACATATGAGGAGACAGGAAAACATGACTATTCTCAAGAGAAAAGGCAGTCAATGGAAACTGACCCCAAGATGAACCAAATATTGATTTATCAGGAAAGGTTTTAAAATTACCATGACTATGATCAAAGATATAAAGGACATTGTGCTCATAGTGAATGAACAAACAAGAAATCTTGGCAAAACAGAAACTATTAAAAAAAAAAAAAGAGTCAAGTGCAAACTCCAGAATTGAAAAATATAATATTTGAAATTTTAAAAAATATTGGATGGGTATAACAGCAGACTGGGGAAGACAAAAGAAAAATCAGTTAATATGAAGACAGATTAATAGAAAATATCTAACCTAAAGAACAGAAGGGGAAAAAAGAAAGCACAGATGAACAGACCCTTAGGGATGTGACAGACAATATAAAAGT
Source organism: Cephalophus harveyi (assembly GCA_006410635.1). Lineage (NCBI taxonomy): Eukaryota > Metazoa > Chordata > Mammalia > Artiodactyla > Bovidae > Cephalophus > Cephalophus harveyi. The sequence goes on along the minus strand of SJYT01038486.1, from coordinate 70,975 downwards.
CTTCTACAGATTTAATTAGAGTTCAAAGGAAAAGAGAGAGAGAGAGAAGTAGAAAAAAACATTTGAAAAAATTAATGACTCAAATTCCTTGAATTTGGTTAAAAATATTAGTAATAACTTAAAATATGTGAGCCCCTGAAATACAGTAGTCTGTCCTTGTAAGCAGTATACATAGTCCTTAAAATTTGTATAAAAACACAATTTCTGTAAAGCAAATTGTATATAAAGCAAAACATATGGAACAAATGAGGAACTTGCCCATTTACAGGGTTTTGCAGTAAAGCTGGTTATAAGATGAATCAACAACCCATGATGAGTTTGTCTTCCTAAAACTGGGTTTTACCCAGGGGTTTTAATGCAGAGCATTAGAGAACCCCTGGCGGTTGTACCATCTGCTGTCCTGAGAGCCAGCCTGCAGGCTCCAGGGTGGGGAGCAGGTTAGGGATGGGGCCCAGCGCTGAGAGCTAGTGAGGGGCTGTGTTCTCAGGGGCCGTGATGGGGGTGGGGACTGACCTGAGGTCGGGACGCAAGATGGCATAGCCCACAACGAACTGCACCTTCTCCAGGTTGGACATGGGTCGGTCTGAGAGGGGGCTGTCCTCTTCAAACGCCTCTTCTCCAATATTCAGCTGGCTGGCCACCTTGAAAGCCAAAGGTAGCAGTCAGGACAACCAAGATCGCTTCCACTTGCAAAGAAGGGAACTGGGTGAAAACCTAGAAGGCTGCAGCTGGCCGGCCAGTGGGCAGCAGAGCTGGGAGCAAGCCGGGGTCCCCTGGCTCTGGGCTTACCTGGCCTGTAACCCAGGAGGACCGCTTCAGCTTCATGGAGGAGATGTCCTTGGTCCCTCTGTCCCTGCGGCTGAGCCTCTGTGGAGGGAGACAGCTCCTGAGGGAAGGTGAAGCCTGGGCAGTGCCTCCAAATCTAACCCAAGACCCACCTGGGGGGGGCTCATCTCTAGCTCCTGAGCCTTTCCCCAGCCTGACTCATACAGCAGTGTGCACTCCCTCACCTCCACCAAGCTGGCAACACTGACAGGTGTGCACCGCCATCCTCACTGCTGGGCGAAGAAACAGGCGAGAGAATGTGAGAAACTGGACAAAAGCCGCTCGGCCAGACATCGGTCCTCTGGGAGGGCTCAGGACTGCTCCGATCCCAAAGTCTGGACCTCTCACCAGTCGAGTGGGCTGGGTCTGAACCCAGGCACCCAGGACAGCCACAGGCTACAGTCATCCTCTGGGACAATGTGGTGAATGAACCGGAATACACTCAGCCCACTGCAAGGTCAGAGTTTTGCTAGAGACTCAGAAGACTAGACTTTGGGGCCCGGGCCCACTCCCAGCCATCAGGATCCGATGGTCTCTGTAGGCAGGGGTCACAGCCTGTCCTGATGGTGTCATGAGAAGTTGCTGCCAAAATCAGAGCTCAGTGTGGGACTGGGCTTGGGCTGGGATGAGCCGGGTCTGGGGCTGGGCACGGGCTTCTGTGTGTGTGTGCTGTGTGCTCAGTTGCTCAGCTGTGTCCAGCTCTTTGCCGTCCCATGGACTATATAGCTTGCCAAGCCTGTCTGTTCATGGAATTTTCCAGGCCGGAATACTGGAGGGGGTGTCATTTCCTCTCTAGGGGATCTTCTCGACCCAGGGGTTGAACCCGTGCCTCTTGCACCTCCTGCACTGGCAGGCAGATTGTTTGCCACTAGTGCCACCTGGGAAGTGGACAGTGGCTTCCAGCTGAGCTAGAACTGGTTTGCCACACAGGGACCAAATTGAAAATACATTAGCTGGTGAGTGAGGGTGGGCAGGGCTCACTAAGCCCCCTGCCCCTCCTTGGGGGCACACACACTTAATAAGTGCACAAGAAGGAGCACTGGAGATCTGTCTCTGTGCTCACCTTCCAGAGGTGCTGGCGGCTCAACCACCTCTCGATGTCCCCTCCCTGAGTGGTGGCCAGCCTCCAAGGTGACCCTCAGGGACCCTTGCTTCCTGACATTCTCACCCACGATGGCACGCAGGCAATGAAGCCTCCTTCCTGCTTTCTCTCTTAAGTCACTCGTCATGGGGGAAGCAAATTGTGAGAACACTCAAGCAGCCCGGTGGAGAGGCAAGGGTGGCCAAAGCAGAGGTCTCCACCAACAGCTGTTTGAGGGAGCCATTCGGAGGCAGATCTTGTGGCCCCAGTCAAGCTTTAAATGACAGTTTGGCTGCAACTTCGTTAGAGACCTGGAGCCCGAACTAACGAACTAAGCCACTCCTGACCCTCAAAAACTGTCTGAGATAATGAACGTGGGCTGTCTCATGCCATCAGATTTAGGGGTTCATTTGTTGCACACCAACAGATGACATTACACTCAACAGAGTCCACGTCTCTAGAGGCCAGGGAGTCAGGGCTTGAGCTTGGGCAACTTCCATGCAACCTCTGGACCAGATTTGACCATGTGACCCCAGGCTGCAGACCCGTTAGATGTCTGTGCAGTTGCTCTGCTATCTGAGCACCTGATATTTGGGGGCCTGTGATATTTCAGTTTATAATAAGAAATAGATACTTGGTCTTTGTCCCCATTGCTGGGACAGAACTCCTAAAACCCTTGGAATTGCCTGTGATAAAGATGTCTTTTTATGCTAATGAGGTGACTTTTAGAAAGCACCTAAGGATGGGGGCAAAGCTTTGGTGTTTCCAGTGGTCATGTATGGATGTGAGAGTTGGACGGTGAAGAAAGCTGAGCACTGTAGAACTGATGCTTTTGCACTGTGGTGTTGGAGAAGACTCTTGAGAGTCCCTTGGACTGCAAGGGGATCCAACCAGTCCATCCTAAAGGAGATCAGTCCTGGGTGTTCATTGGAAGGACTGATGCTGAAGCTGAAACTCCAATACTTTGGCCATCTGATGCGAAGAACTGACTCATTTGAAAAGACCCTGATGCTGGGAAAGATTGAGGGCAGGAAGAGAAGGGGACGACAGAGGATGAGATGGTTGGATGGCAACACCTACTCGATGGACATGAGTTGGAGCAAGCTCTGGGAGTTGGTGATGGACAGGGAGGCCTGGAGGGCTGCAATTCATGGGGTCGGAATGAGTCAGACACGACTGAGACACTGAACTGACTGAACTGAAGGATGGGGGCTGGTGGCTAGTGGTTAAGGGGTTGGGGGAAGGGCGTGAAACTGAGCTCAGCTGGCTCAATGGCCAGTGATTTATTCGATCATATCAATGAAGTGAGGCCTCTGTAAATACCCAAAAGGACAGAGGTCAGAGAGTTTCCAGGCTGGTGAACACGTAGAGATTTGGGGAGAGTGGTACCTGGAGAGGGCATGCAAGTTTCTTAATCTTTTTCATATCTTGCCCTGTGCATTTCATACCTTGCCTCTTTCATCTGGCTGTAGTGACTTGTATCCTTTATAATAAACCAGTAGGCTAGTAAGTAAAATGTTACTCTGAATTCTCTGAGCTGCTCTTGTAAATTAATCAAACCCAAGGAGGAGGTGTGAGAATGTCTGATTCAAGCCAGGTAGTCAGCAAATAAAGACCAGTCTGGACTTGCATTAAAGTGGGAGTAATCTAGAAGGACCGGGCCCTTCATCTGTGGTATTGGACACTATCTCCAGGCAGATAGTATCCAAACCGAGTTGAATTTTAGGACACCCAGCTGGTGCTGAGAAGTTTTGGTGGAAAAAACCCATATACATTGGAACTGGTGTCAGAATTACAGGCTGTTGTGGGACTCCAAATGCTCTTGCTGGTGGCCCAAATGCTGTCACTGCTGTGTCATTCCTTTGAACTATTCTTGGCTAATTCCACTAAGATGACATCATGAAACTGAGGCCTTAGGAAGGGCTTCTGACCAAAAATGGATGTAACAGCCTTTCATCAGAGGGCAGGGTAGAAAACAGGCAAAGAACTAGTTCTTTGAATTCAGCAGAGTGCATTCAANGCCCAAATGCTGTCACTGCTGTGTCATTCCTTTGAACTATTCTTGGCTAATTCCACTAAGATGACATCATGAAACTGAGGCCTTAGGAAGGGCTTCTGACCAAAAATGGATGTAACAGCCTTTCATCAGAGGGCAGGGTAGAAAACAGGCAAAGAACTAGTTCTTTGAATTCAGCAGAATGCATTCAAAGCCCAGCTGTGTAACATGTATTCACTGTGATTTGGGGGCAAGTCACTTAACTTCTCAGTTTCTTTAGCTACAATAAATTTAATAATCCTACTTTGTAGGGATGGCTCCTCTGGAAATTAACTGAAGAGAAGCAGCTGGCATATAGCATATTGACAGTCGGTAGCAACATTTGTTGTTATTATTACTGGTCTATGCATTTGAATCGTGAAGGGCTTCCCTGGTGGCTCAGACAGTAAAGAATCTGCCTGCAATGCAGGAGACCTGGGTTCGATCCCTGAGTTGGGAAGATCCCCTGGGGAAGGGAATGATTATCCATTCCAGTATTCTTACCTGGAGAATCCCATGGACAGAGGAACCTGACAGGCTACAGTCCATGGTGTCTCAAGGGGTCAGACACAGCTGAGTGACTAAGTACCAAGTTTGACTAAGTCAGACCCAGTGTTCAGCGCCTGAAGGACCTTCTCCAATAATGACTGTATCATTCACAAAGTCCTGGATATAATGCCTGACTCATGAGTTCCCGAGTGCAGTTCAAGACTGAAAACCCTAGGGGTCCGTAGGTCCTGCAGGCGATGCTCACTCCACACTGTGCCTCCCCTTTCTGGTCCAGCTTCTCCAGGCCCTGGGCCTGGGGACACCGGGAGGGCATCTCCCCTTGGCCCCGCCCTCGTGGCGCACCTGTGCTGCTCTGCTGTGTTGTGGAGGCTGGGTGCTGCTGTCCTTGCCCAGGGCATCGTGGATCTGCCGCATCACTGAGCCTCCACGCAGGCTGTTCCTGGTGAAGAGCACTGGCTCCGGAAGGTCGCCCATGAACCGCAGGATGATGCTCCATACAGCCAGGGCAGCCTGGGAAAACAGAGACAGAGCCCCCGCTTGGACCCCAGCTCCATGCAGCACAGAGCCCACGGCATCCTGCCCCTTTCTTGTTCCCGCAGAACCAGCGGGAGGCCTGAGCCACTAGAAAGCATGGGAGCAGGCACCGAGCAGTCAGTGTCATCCTCGTGGTAGAGCAGAGGGTATCGGAGGGGCCGCCGGATGTGCGTGTGGCTGGCCGATTTCTGGAAGTAGGTCACGGCGAACTTGGGGAAGGTGTACTTGGCCAGGTCATCCTCAGGCTCCTCCATCATGGGGACCATGTCTAGGTCAACCTCAGGCAGCTTCTGGGTCATCTCTTTCAGATCCTGGGACAGAGACAAGGGTCCACCCTCCTCTCAGATGTGATCTGCCAGTGTGCGCATCTTGGGGGCCAGGGAGCCCTAAGAAGGGTCTGCCTGGTTAGTGACAGGGTGCAGAATGACCCACTCCCCCTTGTGTTGGGGACCATCCCCTGCCCACACCCTCAGTGCGTCCCTGGTGGGCTGCCAGGTGCTGGGTGGGCTTTGGTATGAGAGCCCCAGGTACCCAGTGGCTTGCCCTCGGAGCCCTCCGCCTGTAGACCTCGGCTCCCCAGACACCCCACTCCCTGCTGCCTCCTGTCTGCCTCCCTTAGGTGCCCTTCCAGGGGAGGTGTGCCCAGCTGCCCCCACAGCACAGACGGTTTGTGGGTGGGTGGAGCTTTCGGGGATGAGCTCCTGGAGGGATGCAGTGAGAGTCAACAGCACAGCCCTGAGCTGTCCTCTCTGCCCAATCCTCCTGCTCTGCTCCCACCCCCAGTCCCGCAGGTCCCACTCTCCAGAGCAGCAGCCAATGAGATGCTCTGTGACGGCGGCCAAATACAGGTGGGAAACACTGCCCAGCTGAAAGCCCAAGAACATTTGCACAGTAAAGGCTCTAGGAAGACTTGTAGCTAAGACGCCTCCTTAACTTAAAAGGGGCTGACCACAGAGACCTTCGCTCCTCTTTTCTCTGCATCTTCGCCCACGACCACAGAACTCACTCCCCGGGCCAAGTCGTGGCTTTTCAGTAAAGCCTAGAGGTTGGCTGAAGGCTGGGACTGGGCAGGCACCCCACAAGATCCCACGCTGGGCTGGCAGGGCCCATCTTACCTCAGTGTGCGGTGTGGCCGGGCCATCCGGCCCACCAGTCAGGGAAGGCAGGAAGCCAAACACCTGCTCCACCATCTCCGTGTCGGTGACGGTGTCGTAGATGGACTTACGCTTCCTTTTGGGTACAGCGCTTGGGCTCTTCTGCTCTTTAGCTGGGACGACCAGAGGCACCTGCACAGACACCCCACGGGGCCGCAGTTGCCACCAGCCCAGCTGCGGCAAGCCCCTCACAAAGCTGATTAAACCTTCTGCTGCCATATTTGTCAAAATCAATACATTTCCCTTTAAAACCCTAGGTTTCAATAGCTACAGGGACTGGAGATCCACCAGCCTGGGCTTCCTGTTTCAGAGAAGATGTAAAGAAGGGAGATGCTTGCTTGTCCCCACATGGGACCACACCAAACCCCACAGATTTCCAGAGCCTAGCTGCAAAACCCACTCAGGCCCACATGGTCCCTTCACTAAAAGCAAAGAGGCTCCCCTGGGAGAGGGCCCTGGCCCGCCCAATCTGTTGCTCCTCCAGGGCCATGTAGGTGTAGGAGTATCTGCTGATGTGTCTGAGGCTCTGCGCTCTTTCTCGCTCTGGCCACTGCACCGGTACTGTGCTCAGGGGACCCATATTATCTATGGAGCAGGAGAGAATTTCACCCTAGCCCCCTTCTTTATCACCATTGCGAATGAGTGAGTTCTGAGGAGTGAGATTGAGTCTCAGGTCCTCTCTGGATGGAGGGAATGGGACCAGCCAGGGATGAAATTTCACAAAGCAGGGATACACATCTCAGTGACATTTGCTTGCCCCCTGCCCTCCCGTCTCTCCTGCCCAGACTCTCTTGAGAGCTACTATTGGTATTTCTCTGCCCTAAGCTATCAGACCTGCCCAGGAACCAGGCACCTCCACCCTCCTCCATGGAACTGTGGCCTCCCATAGCTCAGCTGACCCTGGTTTCCTGAGCCTTCCTGGGGACTGATCAGTGCTGCTGAGAAATCATCCCCAAAGCTAAAGGAAGGGGACCAAAGAACTTGAGTTCCAGATTCCAGGTATAAGATGGAGATAGTCCATCTCCCATGTTGCATTCTCAGCACCCAGGGTATGAGCTGGGTGTGCCTACTGCAGCAATAACTTTGGACCCAGAGGGGGTCAGGAGTGTCTGATGAAGGTCCTATGTTGCTGCCCACTCCTTCTGCCTGCCCTCCCTCATCTGGGCCCAGCCATCCCCACCTGCCCGAGAGGGCAGTGACCACCTACGTTGGCTTTCTGCTGCCGGAAGTTCCGTCGAGCAGCCATGCCCCGGGCGTGCGCCTGGATGACCACCACAGCCCTCCTCTTGGCCTGGACTTGCTGGCGCACCAGGTAGCCCCTGCAGAGGGCCTGCAGCTTGACCATCCTCTGTCGCAGGGCCTGGTACTGCTTGGCCAGCAGATGGCCCCGGGCAATGGCCTGCAGACGCTCAAAACCCAGGAGGATCTGTGGAGGCAAGAAGGGTGTATGCCTTCAGAGGGGCCTGGGACTGGCAGGGCACAGAGCAGAGAAAGGCTTCCCGAGGGGACAGAGAGCAAGAGGCAAGGTGTTCTCTCAAGTTAGCTTTACAGTTACATGCTTTTTGGCAAAGTGCTGGTGCTAAAGTTTTGCACACCTGTGAGCATGAGCAGATTAAGTGACTTATACTTGTAAAGCAGTTAGAGCCCGGCATGGAATTGGTGCTAAAGAAGTACTTTTACATGGCATAAATGATAGAATGGTCTTCTGATGGCTGCTGCTGCTGCTGCTACTAAGTCGCTTCAGTCGTGTCTGACTCTGTGCAACCCCATAGACAGCAGCCCACCAGGCTCCCCCATCCCTGGGATTCTCCAGGCAAGAACACTGGAGTGGGTTGCCATTTCCTTCTCCAATGCATGAAAGTGAAAAGTGAAGTGAAGAGTTGTGTCCGACTCTTAGCGACCCTATGGACTGCAGCCCACCAGGCTCCCCTGTCCCTGGGATTCTCCAGGCAAGAGTACTGGAGTGGGTTGCCATTGCCTTCTCCCTTATGACGGCTAGTGACAGAGAACTGGGCTGGAAGTCGTGGGTGGCAGGATTGCAGAGGTCCTGCTTTTCACACCTGCAGCCAAGAACAGTCAGCTCATGCGGGGCTGTGACCTGGCAGAGGCCTTTGGCCTGCTCCATCAAGCAACTCCCTTACAAGGAGCTTGAAAATAAAGTGGAAATAATAGACTATGAGTACCCACTTCTATGCTGCAAACACATTTTGGGCCACAGAGGTCTCTGAGCCTCTGGGCCGACTTCTATTGGCTTTTCAAAGACCAACCCTGGTGCGTGCTGTCTGTGTGGGGTCGTGCTTCATTTTACAATCATCAAGTCACACAGACCTGCAACTCAGCTCCAGCTCTGCTGCTTACTCACTGCGTGCTCTTGGGAAAATGACTTAATTTCTTTATGTCTCAGATCCAGGACATATAGTGTCGGTTTAATAATAAATAAAATGATGCACATAGAGCAACAGGCCCCTCGTAGCCCTTCCATCTGCGTGTTCCAGCCAGATGACCCAGGCCATGACCAGGGCAAGCAGTCAAGGAGGCCCAGCAGGCGTGTTAAAGGTGCCTCTGGTTTGTTTGCTTAGCAGACACTCATTAGCAGTGCCTGTGGTCAAGGAAAAAATTTGGAAGAAGTGTTTGAAACAGAGAATAATCAATCCATTAACTTCTATTGCTGCCTGTAAATTGGGGGGGAAAAAAACAGCCACCATCTCATTTCAGAGCAGGACATTTCATTCTAGCTCTGGAGATGCCTCAGATCCTGCAGGAGAGCACTTGAAACCCGCAAACATGTGGCCTGACACTGCTAAGAGTGTGGGGTGCTGAGGTGTGTGACTGGCGATGCTCCTTGCCCCAGCACGCACAGTCATAAACAAGTGTCTCACACTCACAAACAAATGTCGATGTTGGTTTCTAAACAGACAGCTGTCCCCTGCCCCTGCAGGTTCCACCTCCCACGTGAGTTCTCTCACCAGCTTGAAGTTCCGCTGGCTGTTGTGGCCTCTCCACCAGGCCTGGAGGGTCACAGCTGCCCGCCTCTGCCTTAGGAACTCCTTCCTAGAAGGGGAAATGCAAGTCAGTGCTTGTTAGCACTGGCATTTTAAAAGCCTCGGGTGCAGGGGATGGGGAGGGGACAGATTTTGAAGGGAAGAGAGAAAACAAAATTCGGGTAAAAATGAATACACATGGTATTTCTTTTCCAGAAGACTTTATAGGCTGAAAGGTTAGGAACAAAAAATCTACTGCCAACAAATAAATCTGTGAGTGAGGACAGTCTAGTTTCTGTTATTTATTTATTAAATTTGTCTTATATCTTTTATTTATTTATTTTTGCCATGCTAAGCAACATGTGGGATCTTAGTTCCCTGACTAGGGATCAAACCTGTGCCCCCCTGCAGTGGCAGTGTGGAGCCCTGGACTGCCAGGGAATTCCCGAGGACAGTCCAGTTTTTAGAACGAGGAGGAATAATTTCCTCATTAACCCCAAAGATCTATGAAGGTATAAGACCGGTTTTTATTCCTTGCCCCCTCCTCTGGCCACTAGCCCAGGAGTCTACTGAAATCAGGTCAGAAATCTTAGTACCAGAGCTCCTCTCTGGGGACAGGTCAAACCAGAGGGCAGCACCCAGGTGCTGGCAGCCTGGCAAGTGCCATCTAACTGCTCCCTCCACAGGGAGGAAGTGCTAGTGCTAAGTCACTTCAGTCGTGTCCGACTCTGTGCCACCCTATGGACTGGAGCCTGCCAGGCTCCTCTGTCCATGGTTTCCTCCAGGCAAGAATACTGCAGTGGATTGCCATGCCTTCCTCCAACAGAGAGGGCAGTGGGCTGAAAATGGAGGGATGATCTGAAACCTGGCTTCTGGAGAGTCAGAGGTGCATATGGTTGTATCTTTCTTCCCACACTTAACTGAGTTTTCTTATTACTTCTAATAATTTTCAGGGTATTTTCTTAGGTTTAGAACAGTAGATTTCGATCATATTAAAAATCAGCCTCGGGGAGTGGGGGCAGGGGGATTTAGATGAATGTGATCAAAATGTGCAAACTTCCAGTTATCACTAAGTGCTGGGGATGAATGCACGTGGCGAGCAGAGTGAACGCTGCTCTAAGGGACGTATGAGAGTTGTTAGAGCAAACCCTAAAAGGATTCTCATCAAAAGGAAAAAAGTTTCTTTTGTTTTTGTATCTATATGCTGCTAAGTCGCTTCAGTCCTGTCCGACTCTGTGCGACCCCATAGACGGCAGTCCACCAGGCTCCCCTGTCCCTGGGATTCTCCAGGCAAGAACACTGGAGTGGGGTGCCATTGCCTTCTCCAATCTATGTGAGAAGATGGATATAATAATAACTCTGGTGGCCCAGTGGTAAAGAATCTGCCTGCCAATGCAGGAGATGTGGGTTCAGTCTCTGGGTTGGAAAGATCCCCTGGAGAAGAAAATGGCAACCCACTCCAGGATTCCTGCCTGGGAAATCCCAAAGACAGAGGAACCTGGCAGTCCCGGGGGCTGTAAAAGAGTTGGACGTGACTTAGTGACTAAACAACAACAATCTTACTGTGGTAATCGTTTCATGATATAAGTCAAATCATTATGTTGTTCAGTTGCGCAGTCATGTCTGATCCATGGACTGCAGCACTCCAGGCGTCCCTTTATGTGGTACACCTTAAACTTATATGGTATTGTATGCTAATTATACCTTAATAAAACTGGGAGACAAAAACAAACAAAAAAAACACAAGAAAAAAATCTTCTGGAGAACTTCAATATTTATTGATGTCTGGGTGCCACCCAGTCCAATTAAGTCAGAATCTTTGTTGATGGGCAAAGAATATATGTCTGCACATATAATATTTTTAATGCATGTACACATACACTTACATGATGATTCTAATATAAGGCCAAAGTACACAACCAAATAGTCTAAAGAAAATTTTGTCTCTTTTCTAATGTACCAGTGGTCCTCAGCTGGGGGTGATTCTGCTCCCCAGGCACATTTGGCAATGTCTAGACACATTTTTGGTTGCCGTGACTGGGGCGTTGTGGAGGAGGATGCTACTGGCATCTTAGTAAGTAGAGTTTAGATGCTGCTAAACATCCCACAATGCCCAGGATAGCCCTCTATAATGAAAAGTTATCCAAGCAAAATGTCAATAGTGAGACTTCCCTGGGGTTCCAGTGGTTAAGAATCCACCTTGCAACACAGGGGACATCAATCCAATCCCTGGTCTGGGAAGATTCCACATGCTAAGGGGCAACTATGCCCAAGTGCCACAGCTACTGAGGCTGTGTTCTGGAGCCGGCAAACCACAGCTATTGAAGCTCACGCACCCTAGAGCCTATGTTCCACAAAAAGAGAAGCCAGTGCAATGAGAAGCCTGTACACTGCAACCAGAGAGTAGCCCCTACTCACCACAACTAGAGAAAGTGTGTGTGCAGCAATCCAGCACAGCCAAAAATAAGTAGATAAATAAAATAAATATCAATTTATTGAAGTTGAAAACCCTGATTTCTATCTCTTAAAAAAAGTTTTTGTCTAATTGCATTGGCCAGAACAGCAATAATACTGCAGTTATCAATAGCGATCACTTCTAGGTAGATGGAGTAAATATACTTTTCCTTACCTCTCCTGCTAACTATGACTAAAAACCCTTAGACATTATACACAAAACAAATATGAAGAAGACCCTGAAAGATGGAGGATGAGAAGGAAGACAAGCTAAGGATCTCAGACAGTGGTAACTTCTCTGAGCTTCTTTTTGTCTCATGATCCCAGACTAGGAGCTAAAGAAGTAGAAAATCCAGAAATGACAATGGGAACAGACCAAAAAAAAAAACAAGAAAAGCCTTCTCTCTCCAGTAAAAAGATCAGAAAAGGGACAGTTTAGCAAGATACAAAAATTTTAGATGATAACCAGCCTACTGCAGTGAAACACCATTTAAACAACTGTGGTTCTCACCCCCAGTTACACCAAAAAATGCCCAACGGAAAGCCTAGATTCCCGCCCTCACCTGTATTGTGTCAGAAAAGGCCAAGCAGGAAGTCATCCTTGATGGGCCGTGATGAGTCCCTCCCCCACAATGTCACTGGAGACCATTGGGGACTCCTGCACCTGTATGGCCTTCCAAGCCACACTGCCCTGCCTTATGACCCTTCTTACAGGTGCCCTCAGCCACTTTCTCCTATTTCTCCTGTCTGGGTTTCCAGGCCTTCGTGTGGTTGGTAACAGGCTGGTGGGACCATCATGGTATCTGCAGAGTCCTCTGAAAATGGTGAGGGTCCCTTGGAGAGGGGATAGGCTACCCACTCCAATATTCTTGGGCTTCCCTTGTGGCTCAGCTGGTAAAGAATCCGCCTGCAATGTGGGAGACCTGGGTTTGATCCCTGGGTTGGGAAGGTCCCTTGGAGAACGGAACAGCTACCCACTCCAGTACTCTGGCCTGGAGAATTGCATGGACTGTATAGTCCATGGGGTCGCAAAGAGTGGGACACGACTGAGCAACTTTCACTTTCACTGGACATGGTGAGGGTAAGGGAGGCAGTAATATGGCTGATTTGCTGAACCTGGGCTGAAATTCACGTGTTAACTATTTACTGACCAGGGAACTGAGTCAAAGATGGTTCTTTTCTTCCCTCCAAAACCCACCACCTCATAAACCCAAATCCATGTTTTCTAAGATAATTGAAGGAGAATCAAAACACAGTCGAGACCACACTGGTAGATTCTGCCTTCACCCCTAACATTCAAATTGTGTGTTACAAATTCTCTGCCAACACAGATGGCAGTGACCCTGGTCAGCAGGTTGCAAAAGCTCTTCTGCCTCAGTCACCCCCGGAGAGAGACCAGAGGGAACATGTGAGCCTGGTTTAAGGCATACAGGCCTGCCCAGGGGACAAGGCGTGTGGATCTGTGGGTGGGGAGGGGCTTGGGGCAGGGCCTGCACCTGTGTTTGCAGCCCCGCAGGACTCTCTGGATTCTGATGGCAGCCTCGTCCAGGGCCTGGCTCCTCTGTACCTCCAAGAGGGTGTCCTGGTTTTCCTGGAACAGAAGAGTCCTCATCGCATAACTGCCCTGCCTCACCCCCAAGCCCCTACCTGCAGCCAGGGCTCTGTCTCCAGAAGTCAGGAACTCTCAGACTCTTCCCGGGAGAAGCGGGCAGGGGTTGAAAGACCTGCTCGTAAGTTGCCACATGTGGCTCCGAGCCCAGAGCCGCAGCCCAGCCCCTCAAGCCAAGAACTTCCCATTTTAGCTCTTTCTTCTTGTTAATTCAATCTCGAAAATTTCATTTCTGCTCTGGAGAACCCAAGAGGGGGGCAAAAACTGTCCCCGAAGCTGTATTTTATTTCCTAAAAATCATGTGAAACACGCATTCAGCTGTAATACAGACACATGCTTGTTTCAATATTAACATGTTTCCCCAGCCTCTGCAGAGAATTCACAGTGTGAGGTGATGGACTGTATTCATCCCTGAGTGGTGACATTCCCAGGCCCCCTTGATGCTCCCCCTGGATCCCAGGTCCGGAAGGAAGGGACTGTCTTTGCAGAGCAGAGAGCAGCATGGGCCTTTGGCAAGTGACAAGCAGAAGCCACGGGCTTGGCGGCTCTTCCTGCCTTCATCAATCTCACAGCAAGTAAGTACTGGGACCCTTTGCATGTGTGTGTGGGTACTGGGGACACAGAGATGGACTAGACTCCTGGCTGTGGCCTCATGGCGCAGCCAGGGTAAAGGAGGACCAGAGGGGCGGGCAGTCTCCTCACCTACCATGAACTCATGCTGACCCTACCCTCCAAACCAGCGGTTCCCAACCTTTTTGGCACCAGGGACTGGTTTCATGGAAAAGGCAATTTTTTCATGGACTGGGTTTGTCATGGACTGAGGGGTGAGGGGTGCTTTGGGGATGATTCAAGTGCATTACATTTATTGTGGACTTTATTTCTATTATTATTACATCACCTCCACCTCAGATCAAGCATTAGATTCCAGAGGTTGGGGACCCCTGCTCTAAACCACACCCTACCGGGTAGCACCCTGGGATTCCCCAGACCTCTTCCCTCTGTGGAGGCAGCTGCCCCAGTGGAGTCTGAAGCCCCTCTGCTTCTTTCCTTTTTAAGCCCCACAGTCCCAGCTCTAGCCTAACTAATGATGGATCGACAATAGGCCCTCTGGAGAGCTGGGGCTGGGAGGACAGACAAGGATTGGTGGGCAGGCTCCATGGGGTAAGAGGAGAGAGTGGAAACCTCAGCAAGGGGCAGTGGGGACGACGGGGTGTGGTGCCAGGTGGGCTGGCAGAGCCCTGATTCTGGCCCTGATCTTCTCTTGTTCCTCCTCCGCACCCTGCTGACCTACCCAAGGTGTGTGGGGCTAGGAAACACTGACACTCTCTCCCTTAGACCCAACTCAAAATCCTGCAGGCCCGAAGGCCAGCCTCAGGGGCTGGAGGCTGCCTCAGCTGTGACCTTGGGCCTCCCTGTAAATTGATGGAGAGGGAGCTGGGAGGGAGGAGGTGGGAAGTGGTGCCACTTGCCCGACCCTGCCAAGGATGAGCTGTCAAAGGGCGGGGTCCACAATGCCGCCTTCCCTGAAGCTCCGCCTCCTCAGGGAGGCAGGGGCGGGGCTTCCCCTGGACTGACTGCAGACTTCCCTTCGGCTCAGGCTCCCGCAGCAAAGACTGCGAGACTGCTGCGGGGCGGGGAGGGGGGGCGCGGGGTGGAAACAGTGGAAGACATCCCTCAGGTCCTTTTTGCTCTTGCTCGGTAGCTTGGAGGCAGCCCCTCTGTCTCCCTACGTCTTGTCCTACACGTCCTCTCCTAAGAAGCCGCCCGGGCTTTCGCAGGCTGGGCTGGGCCCTTTCGGTGACTCCCTGCCTCCCTTTCCCCTAGCATGGCTTTCTACGACCAGGGCTCCTAGAGGGCAGGGGCTAGGCATGGAGCAGGCACCCACGAGCACCAGACCAGCCACACAGGCTTCAGGCTCTCACCTTCAGGAAGATCTTGGTCTTTCCCATCTTCCATTCTTTATCTGTCCCCAGCCACCTTTCGGCGATGCACAGGGTCATTTGGCGAAACTTGTTCCGGAGCTGCCAGGAGGAAACAGGAGTGGCTCGGTGGAGTCACGCAGGAGGCTGAGGCCCCTCCTCGGGGGCTTCTTAGGGATCGGGGTCTTTCTGCTCCCACAGGGGTCACCGTCAGGGGCTGCTGGGCCAGGGCACAAGCACCCGGCACCCTGGATCAAGGATTGGGTCCAGAGGATTGATTACGAGACCACAATGCTTCCAAGGGCGTGGGGTCTCAGTGTGGCCTTTGGACACGGGCAGTCCACACTTTAGGATGGCTGAGTGTTTGGGGGAAGGATAGGACGGACTTCCTGCTCCCTGGCCACACATCACCTCTGTGACATTCTGCCCTAAAAGCGGGTATTTGCGTTAAACTTTGCTTGCTCCTAGAAGCAGCAAGTTCAGCCGCTAACCTCCTCCAGAGAAGGGAAGCAGGAACAGGGGTCATGTCAAAGCTTCGGCCCCTGGGCATCAAGAAGGGGCCCTGAGCCCTCTTGGAACTGGGAGGTTGGGGGCGCCCAGAGGCGCCCGGGTTTTCAGGATGCGCAGGCCGCGTCTTGGAGCCTGAGGCCAGGCTGCGGGGACACAAACCTCCATGCGCACTCGACCCCATAGACGGCAGTCCACCAGGCTCCCCTGTCCCTGGGATTCTCCAGGCAAGAACACTGGAGTGGGGTGCCATTGCCTTCTCCAATCTATGTGAGAAGATGGATATAATAATAACTCTGGTGGCCCAGTGGTAAAGAATCTGCCTGCCAATGCAGGAGATGTGGGTTCAGTCTCTGGGTTGGAAAGATCCCCTGGAGAAGAAAATGGCAACCCACTCCAGGATTCCTGCCTGGGAAATCCCAAAGACAGAGGAACCTGGCAGTCCCGGGGGCTGTAAAAGAGTTGGACGTGACTTAGTGACTAAACAACAACAATCTTACTGTGGTAATCGTTTCATGATATAAGTCAAATCATTATGTTGTTCAGTTGCGCAGTCATGTCTGATCCATGGACTGCAGCACTCCAGGCGTCCCTTTATGTGGTACACCTTAAACTTATATGGTATTGTATGCTAATTATACCTTAATAAAACTGGGAGACAAAAACAAACAAAAAAAACACAAGAAAAAAATCTTCTGGAGAACTTCAATATTTATTGATGTCTGGGTGCCACCCAGTCCAATTAAGTCAGAATCTTTGTTGATGGGCAAAGAATATATGTCTGCACATATAATATTTTTAATGCATGTACACATACACTTACATGATGATTCTAATATAAGGCCAAAGTACACAACCAAATAGTCTAAAGAAAATTTTGTCTCTTTTCTAATGTACCAGTGGTCCTCAGCTGGGGGTGATTCTGCTCCCCAGGCACATTTGGCAATGTCTAGACACATTTTTGGTTGCCGTGACTGGGGCGTTGTGGAGGAGGATGCTACTGGCATCTTAGTAAGTAGAGTTTAGATGCTGCTAAACATCCCACAATGCCCAGGATAGCCCTCTATAATGAAAAGTTATCCAAGCAAAATGTCAATAGTGAGACTTCCCTGGGGTTCCAGTGGTTAAGAATCCACCTTGCAACACAGGGGACATCAATCCAATCCCTGGTCTGGGAAGATTCCACATGCTAAGGGGCAACTATGCCCAAGTGCCACAGCTACTGAGGCTGTGTTCTGGAGCCGGCAAACCACAGCTATTGAAGCTCATGCACCCTAGAGCCTATGTTCCACAAAAAGAGAAGCCAGTGCAATGAGAAGCCTGTACACTGCAACCAGAGAGTAGCCCCTACTCACCACAACTAGAGAAAGTGTGTGTGCAGCAATCCAGCACAGCCAAAAATAAGTAGATAAATAAAATAAATATCAATTTATTGAAGTTGAAAACCCTGATTTCTATCTCTTAAAAAAAGTTTTTGTCTAATTGCATTGGCCAGAACAGCAATAATACTGCAGTTATCAATAGCGATCACTTCTAGGTAGATGGAGTAAATATACTTTTCCTTACCTCTCCTGCTAACTATGACTAAAAACCCTTAGACATTATACACAAAACAAATATGAAGAAGACCCTGAAAGATGGAGGATGAGAAGGAAGACAAGCTAAGGATCTCAGACAGTGGTAACTTCTCTGAGCTTCTTTTTGTCTCATGATCCCAGACTAGGAGCTAAAGAAGTAGAAAATCCAGAAATGACAATGGGAACAGACCAAAAAAAAAAACAAGAAAAGCCTTCTCTCTCCAGTAAAAAGATCAGAAAAGGGACAGTTTAGCAAGATACAAAAATTTTAGATGATAACCAGCCTACTGCAGTGAAACACCATTTAAACAACTGTGGTTCTCACCCCCAGTTACACCAAAAAATGCCCAACGGAAAGCCTAGACTCCCGCCCTCACCTGTATTGTGTCAGAAAAGGCCGAGCAGGAAGTCATCCTTGATGGGCCGTGATGAGTCCCTCCCCCACAATGTCACTGGAGACCATTGGGGACTCCTGCACCTGTATGGCCTTCCAAGCCACACTGCCCTGCCTTATGACCCTTCTTACAGGTGCCCTCAGCCACTTTCTCCTATTTCTCCTGTCTGGGTTTCCAGGCCTTCGTGTGGTTGGTAACAGGCTGGTGGGACCATCATGGTATCTGCAGAGTCCTCTGAAAATGGTGAGGGTCCCTTGGAGAGGGGATAGGCTACCCACTCCAATATTCTTGGGCTTCCCTTGTGGCTCAGCTGGTAAAGAATCCGCCTGCAATGTGGGAGACCTGGGTTTGATCCCTGGGTTGGGAAGGTCCCTTGGAGAACGGAACAGCTACCCACTCCAGTACTCTGGCCTGGAGAATTGCATGGACTGTATAGTCCATGGGGTCGCAAAGAGTGGGACACGACTGAGCAACTTTCACTTTCACTGGACATGGTGAGGGTAAGGGAGGCAGTAATATGGCTGATTTGCTGAACCTGGGCTGAAATTCACGTGTTACCTATTTACTGACCAGGGAACTGAGTCAAAGATGGTTCTTTTCTTCCCTCCAAAACCCACCACCTCATAAACCCAAATCCATGTTTTCTAAGATAATTGAAGGAGAATCAAAACACAGTCGAGACCACACTGGTAGATTCTGCCTTCACCCCTAACATTCAAATTGTGTGTTACAAATTCTCTGCCAACACAGATGGCAGTGACCCTGGTCAGCAGGTTGCAAAAGCTCTTCTGCCTCAGTCACCCCCGGAGAGAGACCAGAGGGAACATGTGAGCCTGGTTTAAGGCATACAGGCCTGCCCAGGGGACAAGGCGTGTGGATCTGTGGGTGGGGAGGGGCTTGGGGCAGGGCCTGCACCTGTGTTTGCAGCCCCGCAGGACTCTCTGGATTCTGATGGCAGCCTCGTCCAGGGCCTGGCTCCTCTGTACCTCCAAGAGGGTGTCCTGGTTTTCCTGGAACAGAAGAGTCCTCATCGCATAACTGCCCTGCCTCACCCCCAAGCCCCTACCTGCAGCCAGGGCTCTGTCTCCAGAAGTCAGGAACTCTCAGACTCTTCCCAGGAGAAGCGGGCAGGGGTTGAAAGACCTGCTCATAAGTTGCCACATGTGGCTCCGAGCCCAGAGCCGCAGCCCAGCCCCTCAAGCCAAGAACTTCCCATTTTAGCTCTTTCTTCTTGTTAATTCAATCTCGAAAATTTCATTTCTGCTCTGGAGAACCCAAGAGGGGGGCAAAAACTGTCCCCGAAGCTGTATTTTATTTCCTAAAAATCATGTGAAACACGCATTCAGCTGTAATACAGACACATGCTTGTTTCAATATTAACATGTTTCCCCAGCCTCTGCAGAGAATTCACAGTGTGAGGTGATGGACTGTATTCATCCCTGAGTGGTGACATTCCCAGGCCCCCTTGATGCTCCCCCTGGATCCCAGGTCCGGAAGGAAGGGACTGTCTTTGCAGAGCAGAGAGCAGCATGGGCCTTTGGCAAGTGACAAGCAGAAGCCACGGGCTTGGCGGCTCTTCCTGCCTTCATCAATCTCACAGCAAGTAAGTACTGGGACCCTTTGCATGTGTGTGTGGGTACTGGGGACACAGAGATGGACTAGACTCCTGGCTGTGGCCTCATGGCGCAGCCAGGGTAAAGGAGGACCAGAGGGGCGGGCAGTCTCCTCACCTACCATGAACTCATGCTGACCCTACCCTCCAAACCAGCGGTTCCCAACCTTTTTGGCACCAGGGACTGGTTTCATGGAAAAGGCAATTTTTTCATGGACTGGGTTTGTCATGGACTGAGGGGTGAGGGGTGCTTTGGGGATGATTCAAGTGCATTACATTTATTGTGGACTTTATTTCTATTATTATTACATCACCTCCACCTCAGATCAAGCATTAGATTCCAGAGGTTGGGGACCCCTGCTCTAAACCACACCCTACCGGGTAGCACCCTGGGATTCCCCAGACCTCTTCCCTCTGTGGAGGCAGCTGCCCCAGTGGAGTCTGAAGCCCCTCTGCTTCTTTCCTTTTTAAGCCCCACAGTCCCAGCTCTAGCCTAACTAATGATGGATCGACAATAGGCCCTCTGGAGAGCTGGGGCTGGGAGGACAGACAAGGATTGGTGGGCAGGCTCCATGGGGTAAGAGGAGAGAGTGGAAACCTCAGCAAGGGGCAGTGGGGACGACGGGGTGTGGTGCCAGGTGGGCTGGCAGAGCCCTGATTCTGGCCCTGATCTTCTCTTGTTCCTCCTCCGCACCCTGCTGACCTACCCAAGGTGTGTGGGGCTAGGAAACACTGACACTCTCTCCCTTAGACCCAACTCAAAATCCTGCAGGCCCGAAGGCCAGCCTCAGGGGCTGGAGGCTGCCTCAGCTGTGACCTTGGGCCTCCCTGTAAATTGATGGAGAGGGAGCTGGGAGGGAGGATGTGGGAAGTGGTGCCGCTTGCCCGACCCTGCCAAGGATGAGCTGTCAAAGGGCGGGGTCCACAATGCCGCCTTCCCTGAAGCTCCGCCTCCTCAGGGAGGCAGGGGCGGGGCTTCCCCTGGACTGACTGCAGACTTCCCTTCGGCTCAGGCTCCCGCAGCAAAGATTGCGAGACTGCTGCGGGGCGGGGAGGCGGGGCGCGGGGTGGAAACAGTGGAAGACATCCCTCAGGTCCTTTTTGTTCTTGCTCGGTAGCTTGGAGGAAGCCCCTCTGTCTCCCTACGTCTTGTCCTACACGTCCTCTCCTAAGAAGCCGCCCGGGCTTTCGCAGGCTGGGCTGGGCCCTTTCGGTGACTCCCTGCCTCCCTTTCCCCTAGCATGGCTTTCTACGACCAGGGCTCCTAGAGGGCAGGGGCTAGGCATGGAGCAGGCACCCACGAGCACCAGACCAGCCACACAGGCTTCAGGCTCTCACCTTCAGGAAGATCTTGGTCTTTCCCATCTTCCATTCTTTATCTGTCCCCAGCCACCTTTCGGCGATGCACAGGGTCATTTGGCGAAACTTGTTCCGGAGCTGCCAGGAGGAAACAGGAGTGGCTCGGTGGAGTCACGCAGGAGGCTGAGGCCCCTCCTCGGGGGCTTCTTAGGGATCGGGGTCTTTCTGCTCCCACAGGGGTCACCGTCAGGGGCTGCTGGGCCAGGGCACAAGCACCCGGCACCCTGGATCAAGGATTGGGTCCAGAGGATTGATTACGAGACCACAATGCTTCCAAGGGCGTGGGGTCTCAGTGTGGCCTTTGGACACGGGCAGTCCACACTTTAGGATGGCTGAGTGTTTGGGGGAAGGATAGGACGGACTTCCTGCTCCCTGGCCACACATCACCTCTGTGACATTCTGCCCTAAAAGTGGGTATTTGCGTTAAACTTTGCTTGCTCCTAGAAGCAGCAAGTTCAGCCGCTAACCTCCTCCAGAGAAGGGAAGCAGGAACAGGGGTCATGTCAAAGCTTCGGCCCCTGGGCATCAAGAAGGGGCCCTGAGCCCTCTTGGAACTGGGAGGTTGGGGGCGCCCAGAGGCGCCTGGGTTTTCAGGATGCGCAGGCCGCGTCTTGGGGCCTGAGGCCAGGCTGCGGGGACACAAACCTCCATGCGCACGGCACTGGGCAGCAGGACGCGGAACCTCTGTGAGAACTCCTCGAACGAGTAGCGGATGGGGAAGCCTGATTTGCGGATGTGCACGGTCTCCATCATCCCCGAGTAGCGCAGCTGCTGGATGCACAGCTCTCGGTCGAAGAGCTGCGGGTGCAGAGGCCAGGGGCTGATAGCACGGGCCGCCCCCTTCGCAACCACCCGCCACCAACTCTGCCGCTGTCCCCAAATGCAGGAGAACGAAACAAACGCTTGGTTTCAGGAAAATTCTATTCTGAAGAGAGATATTTGGTTGAAGTCGCTGAAAGTCCTGGAAGTGTTTCCAAGGAGATAAAAGTCCATCACATACAAACTGGGACATCCATAAGAAGAGCAAGTATTTCCCTCATTTTCAGGATATGCAGAGTATGAGGAATAGAAAAGTTTTTTGCATATGCCACATTTAAAATATTGTTAAATGCCCCCAAACAGTGATTCCAAAGAACACGGTTTCCTCCTGACCTTGCCAGCGTTAGGGTGACCACTGCCCCTGGGGTCCTTCCGGCAGGGGCACCATTATGCCTCCCGCTCTAGTGGAAGGAAGAAGTACATTCCCTACTTAGACTCAGAAAATACTGTAATCAATTTAGTCTCTGCATCCTCCAGAGATAGCTGTTTGGAGAGGAGTTTGGACACAGTGCTTTGCACAAGGGTATGGGGGCTCAGCCATGGCTGGCACCCTAGAGGGGCCCCCTCCACCTGGAACCAGGAGTGTCTGGGACCAGGTGCATGCCCTCCAATCTGGCAAGCCTACCAGCAGGCAGTCACCCACTTGGAAGCATGGAGGGCCACCGAGGCAACTGCTAATGAGGCCAAGGACCACCCAGCAGTTTTGGGCAACTAGAATCCTTCCATTTGTCCAGTATTTCTGGTGGACCTGCTATTTCTCCTTTAATCTTTACAACAGCTCTACTTGGATGGGGTACTTAGCTCCAATTTAAAGATGAGGTGCCTGAGCCTCAGAGACATATTCTTAAGTGGCAGAGCCAGAGTTCCAACCTTGAGCCTGCCTGGCCCCTCAGCCTGGGTTCCCCTATCCCTGCACAGGAGCTGCCGTCTCCCGGGGGTGTTTCAGCCAGGGGCACCCACAACACCTGAGCATGACCCTCAGGCCCTCACCTGTGGCAGAGGGCCTTGGGAGCACAGTTACTATCTAACATCTGTGCATTGTGATTTAAGGAAGATGCGTTTTGGATTTCCTGGGCCAGCCTGAAATTCATATATTTTTATACTTTCAAAAAAGGAACTTTATTTAATGAAAATTTTTTTTTCTCTTACAAGACTTAAAAAAAAAAATCATTTTATCTCCTTTCAGATGGCATCTTTCCATGTCTGGAAGCCTTTAAATTTGCAGTCTCTAGGTGGGATTCCCAAGCTGGAATCCCAGGGACTGGGTAGACAGCAGGCTCCCACCCAGCACCTAAGTAGATAAAGCCACTTTCCAAGGGTTTAATGGCCTCAGGTCTCGGTGACCAATAGTTGGTGTCAGCCTCTAAAATCACAGTACTGGTTGCTGCCCTTAGGGAATGTGGCTTAATTATGCAGATATGGCACACACACACACACATACACAAAGTCATGTGCAACCCTTGCTGCTCCCTGCAGGCTGGCAGATCCAGAATTTATGGAAGAGAAAACTGAGGCTCAGAGAAGCAACACACTTTGGCCAATGGCAAACAAATGGCAGTGTGGAGACAGTTGAAGTCTGGGATATCCAAAGCCTTGAAGGTCACCGACCTTCAAATGGTCTAGACTGGCCATCTTGCCTCAGTGTCCCCATCTGTAAAATGGGGGCTGCTGCTGCTAAGTCGCTTCAGTCGTGTCCGACTCTGTGCAACCCCATAGATGGCAGCCCACAAGGCTTCCCCGTCCACGGGATTCTCCAGGCAAGAACACTGGAGTGGGTTGCCGTTTCCTTCTCCAATGCATGAAAGTGAAAGGTGAAAGTGAAGTCACTCAGTTGTGTCCAACTCTAGCAACTCCATGGACTTCAGCCTACCAGGCTGCTCTGTCCATGGGATTTTCCAGGTAAAAGTACTGGAGTAGGGTGCCAGCTTCAAAGCTGCCCAGGCACTGGTGAAGAGAGTGACATGACTCCAGATGGCATCAGATTCATTCCCTTAGACACCTCCCCTCGTCCTGTGCAGATCCCCAGACTCCCCTCATTACCAGTGGCTTCTTGTAGTCATTAGGTTTGATGCAACGGACGAAGTAGGGCTGGCAATTGGTCAAGATTTTCATCAGCTGGTCCAGAGACTGCTTGAACTGGCCAGCCAAGGTGGAGGGCCGCTTGCTGGAGTCTGCAGACTGTGGACAGACGCACAGGGCACAAGTGGAGCTCGGTCCAGGGCACAGCTGGCCCATGGCACAGCGAGGGCTTCTGCTGAGGTCCCACAGGCGGGCAGGGCTACATTCATCATTCATCCAGTCCCTCATCCATTCGTTTAGCATAGGTTCCCCAAGTGCCTACTGTGTGCAGGCAGCCAGTAGACACTGGGAACCCAGAGGAAGGTAGATCTGGGCAAGCCTCCTGTCTAGGAGTGGGGACCCCAAAGTGAGATGCACCAGGGTGAAGAGACAATGTCAGTTTTTACCTTGCCATTCTACATTTTTCAGTTTTTGTATAGATTTTTGTATGTTCATTTTGAATGTTATGTACTGTACATTGTAAGCATTACTGTAAATGTACACAGTTTTTAAAAAATATATTAAAATGATGGATGCAAGAGAAAACAAAAAACCCAAGCCCCAGGCCAAGGGTGCGTAAGTGTGTGCTCAGTCACTCAGTCGTGTCCGACTCTGTGACCCATGGACTGTGGCCCACCAGGCTCCTCGGTCCATGGGATTTCCCAGGCAAGAATACTGGAGTGGGTGGCTATGCCCTCCTCCAGGGGATCTTCCCAACCCAGGGATCTAACCCGAGTATCCTGCGTCTCCTGCATTGCAGGTGGATTCTTTATCGCTAAGCCACTGGGAAAGCCTTGGGCCAAGAGTAGTGTGTGTTTTGGTGCCATACTGATCTTGGGCGATGCTCCTTGATCAAACTTTTTCCAAGGTCAAATGTGCTTGGCAAACATATGTACTGCCAAATTGCATCAGTCTGGAGACTCGAATTCATGCTTTAACGCCTCTGAGAATAGGATGCAGTCTCTCCTGGTTTTAATATAATGTATTTTCCTCCTGTTCCTGCTCCGTGAAACCTGTGGACATGCCTTGGAGGCCCTACGGGGCCAGGACCAGGCTGTGCTCCGGCCTCAGCTGTGGAGTCCAGCCTGGCTCCATGAGGGCAGAGGGTCTGGCTCAGCTCCACCTGGTTCCAGGCCTGGGTAGCTCCTGCAAGCCTCGTAGCTCCTTGGTGCCTCCCTGGGCTGGCTCTGCATATGGCCATGATGTGGGCCCTGGGCACTAAAGTGTTAGGAGCGCCTGTGGAGGTGGGGGTGGGGCACCTCAGTGTGGACCACAGCATGGAGTAGGGGGCTGGGGGCTCCTATGCCTGCACCCACAGTTCCTGTGCCAGTGTGCCGACCTCGTCTCCTGGCCCAGCGTGGGGGAGCTCCTCACCAGATGACCCACAGGGCTTTTCTGGAACAGTCACTGTCAAGGGGTGAAGGGAGACCCCACCCTGCCAGGAAGTTCTAGGCTGCTCTGAGGAGCACCAGGGGCTCTCTGTTCCCACCTCCCTGGTCAGCAGGCCAGAGCTGTTGCCACCACACCACACACACACACGCCACCTACCACACACACACACCCACAAAACACACAAGTACCCCACATACCACACACACACCACATCACACACACACACACTTGCCTGGAGGATTCCAGGGACGGGGGAGCTTGGTGGGCTGCCATCTATGGGGTCGCACAGAGTCGGACACGACTGAAGTGACTTAGCAGCAGCAGCATTATCAAGCACTTACAAAGATCCAAGTATGGTTCCAAATGATTTACATAAATGATCTCACTGAATTTACACTAACTTTATCTATGAAAGAGGAGCTTGTCCTTCCCATGCTACAGATGAGGAGCCTGAGGTGTAGAGAGTGTGAATAACTTGTCCAGGGGCCCACAGGCAGCAACTGAGTCCTTGGAGCCTGCACTCTTAAACGCTAAGCCATAAATGGCAGCTCCCTCCCCCGCCCCTTCTCCTTAAGGGTTAAAACAGAGGGGAGGGCCAACCCTGTGGAGATCAAAAGGAACAAAGACCTCTGAAAGGAAGGAAGCCAAGGGAATGTATGTAAGCAGGCGCCTCAGAGAGTATGGGGGCTCAGTTTGCCCCTAAGCTTCCTGACAGCTGTAGCAGGAAAGGGGGTGGGGAGCAGAATTCCCTAGTTTCCATGTCCTGGGTGGGGGAAAAGGAGGCATAGAGGCATATCTAAAGGGACATTTGTCTTGGACTGAAATTCCAGAGGAGTTGATCTTGTGGCCAGCTCAGCAAACATCCGGGACCAGAAATTCGTCTGTGATTTCACAAGGCGCTAAAAGGCTTATTCACACACGTGATTCTGTGAGAGTCAAAAGGCAGAGGGGGGAAAAAACACATGAAATCCTATCTAGAAGAGAACCTTGCTAGACTGTAAGTTCCCACAGCAGTAAGGGGTGTTGGGGGAGACCGAGTCCCTGTCTGTGTATCTGTCTCTCTCTGCAACGCACACCACAGGGTCTCTCTGGGAGGAGATCCAGGCTCATGAGGACATGACACTCCTCCAGAGCCTGGGCTCCAGGATGGATGGCAAATGAGCCAGGAGGAAGTTGTGAGTGATAGCCAGACTGCCAGAGCCTGGGAGCTGAGTGGGGGCTGGGTCTGTGGAGCTGAGCTTGCTGGCTGTCTCTTATACACATCTCACACACACACACCCACAAAACACACAAGTACCCCACATACCACACACACACCACATCACACACACACACACCACATCACACACACACACACCCCACCTACCACACACACATACCCACAAAACACACACGTATCCCACATACCACACACACACACACCCCACCTACCACACACACATACCCACAAAACACACACGTACCCCACATACCACACACACACACCCCACCTACCACACACACATACCCACAAAGCACACACATACCCCACATACCACACACAGACCCCCACAAAACACACATGTACCCCACATACAACAAACACACACACACACCACCTACCACACACACCCACAAAACACACATGTACCCCACATACCACACACAGACATTCACTCTACATACCACACACCAAAAACACAGACATTACTAGACACCACACAAAGCACACATATACCACATACACCACACCCCCCCATAAAACATACACAGAGGCCAATATAGAAAGAAATAACATAAACAAACTCAGTGAGCCCTACAGAGACCACTGCTCACTGGGAAGCAGGCCGTCCCGGGCTCTGCCCCCGGCCACTACCCCCACAGGACCTCAGCCCCTTCTCAGCCACCTCTGCACCCCAGCTGAGAGTCTCCAGCCGCAGACTCCAGGCAGCGGGCCCTCTCCACGCCTATCTGCCCCCCAGGCCCCGGGCAGAGCGGGGCCACCAGAGCCCACCTTGAACTGCTGGCTGCCCGCCTTCACCCGGACGACGCTCCCAGGGCCCCGCCTGCTTTCCTCGGACTCCAGCCCGAATATCTCCCGCAGGAACTTGTTTTGGGAGGAGTGGACCAGGGCGAGGATGTCCCTGTTCAGCACATCCCGATTCTTCTCCAGGAAGCCTGTGGGGAAGCAGAGCCCCCATCCCCCGCCAGCTCAGACCGGGGAGGGGAGGGTGAGGCGCAGGCAGGAGGCCACTGTGCCCGCCTCCACCTCCCCACGCCTTGGCATCCAGTGCCTCCGCTCAGCACCAAGTCATGCCACATCCACACCCTGCAGCCCCCGCAACCCTCCATCCCCACTCCAAACGCCCCCATTCAAGCTTGCACCCCACCCCAGGGGGTCTCCTCTCTCCTCTAGTACCTGTGCCCCACCCCAGGGGTCTCCCCTTTCCTGATGGCCTATGGCCCCCAAGAGATCTCTGGGGCGTTCTTCCCTTCTAAGCCCTCTGGGATAATGCTGGCTTGTGCTTCAAGGACAGCTCAAGCGTCATCTGAGGAGGCCCTACTGACCCACACGTGGCTCCCATCTGCCCTGTGTGGCCCTTCACCTGGGCCCTGTCACTCAGCTCAGGGAAGCCGGAGGCCTTCCCATCTGTTCCATCAGCCGCAGCTCCCCGGGTGGACCACGGGTGGGTGTGAGTCCCTTCCCCTCAGGCCCTTCCAGCCCCTGCTGTCACTGCCAAATCCACCCGCTAGCAGCACAGCAGACGGAGTGTGCACTCATTGTGCGGTTTAGACCTCCCGAGGGTGGTGCCTGGGGATTCTCGTCAGGGCTCTGAATTTCTGGGGAACCCTGGGCAAGTCTGATTGAGCCAACCACTTGTCTACATAAGGGAGCCAAAACAGAAGAGAAGGAAAAGGAGAAAATGAAGAAGCCTGCCCAGCCCCATAACTTCTGAAAATCTGGCAACCTGGCTGCATCCAGGGAGCTTGCAATCTGGACAGGAAGGCCTGGCCACTCCTGCTGGGAGGCCCACCCTTCCCCAGCAGCCTGTCTGTACAGGAGCAGCTGCTTCACATGTCCCCGTGGAACCAGCAAGGGGGCTCAGGAATCGCTGCTTTGCTCTTCCTGGAAGCCCGAAACGGGAAAAGGAAAGAAATTAAACACCACTTGGCTTCCTGGCTTCGAGGATAGAGGGCAGGGTAGGTGACTTGCTGATTATGAGGTCCTAAGATGTATTTCTTTTCTCATTATAAGTATAAACTGCATTGGTCCTGGGATTGAACGTGTGCCCATAGGCAGTGTGTGCACATACACGTGAGCACTTGCATGAACACTCGTGTGCACGCACATGCATGGGCCTGGACCCAGTAGGTTTGGGAATGAAGCATGTCTGCCGCTTACTAAGGAGACCCTGAGGGCCTGGGTGCCCCAAGGCTTTCTACCAACCTTGCTCTGGGTCCTTGGAACAACATGCTAGAGTAGGAGGATCCTCCAGCTTAAGGAATGAGACTCTAGAAATTAGGGAGGGAGGCGTGTATGGGCTGAGCTGTTTGCCCCCCAGATCCATATGCTGAAGCCCTAACCCATAGTACCTCAAAATGTCTGTGGAGAGAGGGCCTTTGAGGAGGTAAGGGAGGTAAAATGAGGCTGTTAGGGTGGGTCCTAACCCAGTTGGAGTGATGTGCTACAAGAAGAGGAGATTAGGACATAGACACGCACAGGAACAAGAAAGATGCCAGGAAGAGACTTCAGAAGGATCCGGTCCTGCTGACATTTGTCTTGGACTCCTGGCCTCTGGGACTGTGAGAAAACGCATTCCTGTACCTCTTTGTGGAACGTTGCTATGGGAATGTTGGCCAGGGGACACAGCGTGGGTCTGGGGGCGAGCGGACAGCATGTCTCCCCTCCTGCCATGGGAGAGAGTGGACCTGCCTGAGGCAGGGCATGGAATGGCAAGAAGAAGGCGCCAGAGAACGGTTGCTTCTCAAAACCAGGCCAGACGGTGACTGGGGGCCTGCTGAGGGCTGCACCCCACATGCGCCCGACTCTGATCTGTCCTCTCCCCTTAAGTCACCCCTTTATAGTGGGGTGCTCTGTGCATGCCTGCACAGCCTCGAGTGGGGTCTGGGAAGGCCATGTCAATGGTGAAGAAGGAAGCTTGATTCCCTCTCTGCCGGCACGTGCTGTGAGAGGGGAAGACTGGACCAAGAGCTCAAACCGAGCCGCCCTCACCAAGCTGAGAGTGGTGAGAGCAAGCTTGCTTTGCCAGGCTCCAGGCCACCTGAAGAGGAGGCTGGCACATAAGCCCCTCTCTCAGCCCTGTGCTAGAAGACAGCCTTCTGCAGATGGGGTGAGCAGGCACGTGATGTTACCCTGTGCCCTTCCAGGCTTAGACAGAGCCTCCCCGCGCCAGGTGCTTTCGGGGGATGATTGAGGCACACCTGAGCTGAAACCTCCCCCCACCCATCCCCGCCAAAAGACAGCGTAATGGGGCTTAAGTCATGAAGACAGAGGGGCGCTGAAAGAAACCCAGCAGGCTCAGTTTCAAGGCGCGTTAATGGAACTCTGTGCTCCGAAAACCTAGAAAGAAGCTACCTTACTCTTAGCATATATGGAAGTTGCAGATCACATCAAAAACTAAAACTTGGCCTTGAGTAGCCCACGGAGGTTGATGTGCTCAGTGTCTTTGTGTTCTGGAATGCTGAAGTCCCACTGGCTCTGGTCTCCCCCTTTTGGAAAAGCCCCAAAGCCAGGATCTGGTGGGAGTTACAAAGGAGCCCCCTTACCTCCTCATTCCTCCAACAGAAATAACCCCCTGGTCTCGGAACACCTCCCTTCCTCCATGTGAAAGCAGCAGCCCCTCCCGCTGCCTTGTGCCTCCACCTGAAAAGTGTACTTGGAGCACCCCTGACTCCAAGGTTCCAGTTAGACCACAGTAGCTCCTCGGTTCTTCATACAAGCCACAGAGTGATCCTCTGGCTTCCCGCCTCATTTTCCTGATCACAGCACACACTGGCCACCTCTCCCATTTTTCTAAGCACACCAGCAGCTTGACCAGCTCAGCCCCTTATTTCTCTAATCACAACTATGCTTGGGACTTCCCTGATGGTCAAGTGGTTAAGAATCCACCTGTCAGTGCAGGAGACGTGGGTTATATGCCTGGTCCAGGGAGATCCCACACGCTATGGGGCAATTAAACCCATGCGCCACAACTACCGAGGCTTGTGAGCTCTAGGGCCCACACGCCACAGCTACTGAGCCTGCGTGCTGCAGCTACGGAAGCCCTTGCTCCCGAGAGCCTGTGCTCCGCAACAAGAGAAGCCCCCACACTGAGAATCCCTCACACCACACTGCAGCTAGAGAGGACCCCCTGCTTGCCACAGCCAGAGAAAGCCCACGTGCAACAAGGAAGACCCAGCACAGCCAATAGCTAAATAAAATCTTTAAAAACATGCCTGAACTTATCTCAACATATACACTTTCACTACCAAGAGAGCGAAAAGATATCCCACAGAATAAGAGAAAATATTCACAAATTCTATATCTGATAAGGTAATTACAATTAAAAAAAAAAAAAGAAAACAATTAACTTGTGTTGGTAAGGAGCTGTAGGAATTGGAAAATTCATACATTGCTAATAAGAATGTAAAATGGTGCAGCCAGTTTGAAAAACAGTTTGGTGCTTATCCCAAAAGTTAAATAGAAATACCACATGACCCAGCAACTCCTCTCTTAGGTATGTGTCCCAAAGAAGTGAAAACGTATGTCCACATAAAAACTTGTACATGAGTGTTAATAGCAGCATTACTCATAATGGCCAAAAACATCCATCAGCTGATGAAGGGATAAACGGAAAGTGGCATATCTGTGCTGTGGACCGTTGTACCGCAGTATAAAGAAATAGTACAGAAACATTCTACAACGTGAATGAACCTTGAGAACGCTATGCCAAGTGAAAGAAGCCAGTCACAAAGGCCGCACGGTGTATGATTCCATTTATGTGAAATGTCCAGAACAGGCAAATCCACAGAGACAGAAATCAGTAGTTGCTCGGGGTTGGGGAGAATTAGGAAGCAATGAGGAATGGCTGCAGAGTTCCTTTTGTTTTTCTGAACGCAAGCCCCCTGCATTAGAAGAATGGAGTCTTAACCTTTGGACTGCCAGGGAAGTGCTTAATGGGGATTTCTTTTGAGGGGTGATGTAAATGTTCTAAAATTGTGGCAACAGCTGCATAAGTCTATGAATACACTAAAAAACCATTGAGATGTAGACTTCAAATGAGTGAATTCTATGCTATGTGAATTCTCTCTCAGTAGAACTATTACCAACAAAACAAAACACAAACATACCTGCCTGGTCCATTCCATTCCCTCTGTCCCATTGCTGGCTCTGCAAAATGACCTCGCCTTCTTATGGCCTCCCTGGGGTGCTCCAGATGTGGAAGGAAGGGACTGTGGAGAGGAGCTTCACCTACCTTCTACATGGTAGTGCACCTCGCCAGCAAAGTGGGCGATGCCAAACTGGGCGTCGTGGATGTTCTTGGGCTGCAGGAAGCCCTTGTTGTTAGCGTGGACATTCCTCAGCTTTTGCAGCAAGGTGGTATCTGTCCCCTGGAAGAACAGATGCCCTATGGGCTGAGGACCCACAGCCCAGCCACTGGGTACACCCCCGGGTCTCAGGGGCTCCCTCAAAGGGCAAAGCAACTGGGTTCCGAATGACTGAGGGCCTTTCTACAGACAGCAAGCGGATGTGTCGGGGTAGGGGCTTGTTCCCTGAGTGAGGGCCGAGGCGGGAAGAGAGACTGCCAGATCGCTGGCTGTAGCCTTCCCCGGGAGCAGAGCATCTCCCTTCTCTGGATCAGAGCTCTTACTGACTGCCTGAGAGTCCCCCAAAGCAAGAAGGAAAGTGTTGCCTCATCTTGCACTCCGTGCTGCCCTTGGCCCACAAGGCTCAACCAGCCCTCCCTGGGGGTGTGTTTCTGAATCTAAATAATCTATGCTGAGGAGCAGAAGTGAGGGTGGACTCAGGTGCCTTCTTCCAGGAGGCAAGCCTTGAAGGAGAGGAAGGCTGGAAGGCGGGGGCTACTCTGCCAACCCCCAGGCTGCGGTTTCAGCAGCCGTGGAGTTTCCCAGGCTTGGGGTCTCCCCCTGAGGGGGGCGGGCCCGGGGCGCACCTGTGGGAAGCGGCTCTCCTCGTCCAGGAGGGAGATGATGCTCATGGGCTTGAGGGCCAGCAGGTCCAGGGTGGGCCGGTTGTCGGTGTAGCGGATGTAGTCCCAGGCGATGCTCTCGGCGCGGTACTCCTCCTGCTCCGCGGTGAACACGTGCTGCACGAAGAGCTGCTGCAGGTGCTCGTTGGCCAGGTTGATGCAGAGCTGCTCGAAGCTGCAGGCGCAGCGCCGCCCCAGGGGGCAAGGTGGGCTTGGCTGCCACTGCAGCCAACCCCTGGCACGCAGCCCCACACACGTGTACCCACAGAGCACTCCCCCAAACACCATACAGGCCGGCAGACAGCCTCCCTCTTCCCCTGCCTCCGCCTCCATCCCCTCCTCCATCCCGCAAACAGATTCAAAGAAATGAGGAGGCTCCACTTAGCATCAAGCCCTGACTTTGACTCCATAAGGTCCCCAGCAGGATCCTCTGCCAAGCTAGGCTGTCCTGACATGGAGACAATCTCTGGGGGCCAAGGGCCCAGTAGCCACCCTGCCCCATGGGTAAGTGGCTTTGGTATTAAGACGAGCTTCTGGAGACCCGTCATTGATGGCTGGGCTCCTTTGCATCAATCAGACATACCCCTTTCCCCTCCCCGAGTCCTCCCACTCAGTCTTCCTCCTGGGCTCCATTTCACCTCCAGAAATGGCCCCTCCACTCATTACCCCTGGCTCAGGTCAGAAACCAGGCCAGCATACCTGACACCTCTCCCTCGTCCCCAACTCCAACCCGTTGCCAAAGTCCGGCTGCGCTCTATCCAACACAGCACCTGATCCGCTTGCTTCTTTTCACCCCCACTGCTGCTCCCTTAAGCCAGGCCACCCTTCTTTCTCACCTGGAGCGCAGTAACAGCCGCCTCATGGCTCTCTCTGCCTCCAGCCTCACCCCTCCAACCACGCTCCGTGGCCACTGGATAGAGGTTTCAGACATGCAGATCTGATCCCCACCTCACCCTGCTCTCCCCCTGCTTTGAATCCTTGTGGACCTGAGCTCCCATTATTTTCAGAATCCAGACAGTGACACAGTGGAAAGCCTGCCCAACACTGCCAGGGACAGAGGGGACTCTGTGAGTGATAGTCGGTTAGCCGTGTCTGACTCTCTGTGACCCCATGGACTGTAGCTAGGCTCCTCTTGTCCATGGAATCCTCCAGGCAAGAATACTGGAGTGAGTTGCCACCTCCTTCTCCAACAGGGCACCCTACCCTTCTCTAATTCTAAGTCTTCACACATGCGAGACCCTCCTTTCTCTGACCTGCTCTTTTGGTTCATCCTTTGGGCTTCCCCTGTGGCTCAGAGGTTAAAGCATCTGCCTGCAGTGCGGGAGACCTGGGTTCAATCCCTGGGTTGGGAAGATCCCCTGGAGAAGGGAAAGGCTACCCACTCCAGTATTCTGCCTGGAGAATCCCATGGGCGGAGGAGCCTGGTGAGCTACAGTCCACGGGGTCACAAAGAGTCGGACACGACTGAGCGACTTCACTTTCACTTTCTTTCACTTTGGGTCTCACTTAGGCATTTCTTCCTCGGGATGGGTTGCCCCTTTGTGCAAAACCTTATGTTTCCTCAGGCTGGTTGTTCAGGTCTGTTAACCCAAGAGAGTTAACACACTGCCTGGACAGTGTGATGTTGTAGCCATCGGCGATTGCAGCCACCCCTGACAATGAGCCCTGACGGAACTCAGGATGGAGACCAGGAATACTGGCCAGCTAGCAGTCATCAGACTGCCTGTGTGCTTAGTCACATAGTCACACCCAACTCATTGAGATCCTTTGGCCTGTAGGCTGCCAGGCTCCTCTATCCATGGGATTTTCCAGGCAAGAATACTGGAGTGGGTTGCCATTTCCTCCTCTAGGGGATGTTCCTGGCCCAGGAATCGAACCCATGTCTCCTGCATGCAGGTGGATTCTTTACTGTTGAGCCATTGGGGAAGCCCCATCAGATTGCAGCCACTCACAACAGTACAGCTTGAAGAAACTCAGGATGTGCAAACACGGAATGCTGGCCCCAGATATCTGAGATTCATATCAAAGGAATGATTTCAGTGAACCCAGACTCTTGCATCTTTCCATACACAGAAAAGTGCTAAATACCTTAACTTGAGATACCTAGTTTTCTTTTATTAACAGTAATCTTTTGATGTTCTACCTGCCCTTTGTTGCAAAAAACTTCTATATATCCTGGCTCCACCCTCGCCTCCTCGGAGCATTTTTCTCAGAATTATTTGGGATGCTGTCTCCTGGGCTTGAAGTTCTAGGAATGTCTGCTGAATAAAACATAAGTCTCAACTTTTAGGTCATGCACTTTTTTGCAGTTGACAAGAGTGCTCGGTGCACCCTTGCAGAAGGCAGTTCCGGTAAGTGACTGGGTGCTGGGTGACATGGCCCTGCTCCTTCAGGTGGCCTCCAGACTGCAGCCCTGCCACAAACCCAGCTTGCGGCTCCTTCACAGGGGGTGTAGGGGAGGGTGTCCCTGAATAAATGGCCAGATCCCCCAAAATAAACTACTCATCCATCTCCACAGTGGCCAAAGATACGCTTGATCTGCTCAGCTGCCCCTCTCAGGGCCAGAAACCAATGATCGGAATCATTTTTTACTTTACTGCTCCTTAGAGCTTCTGTTATGTTGGGCTGAGTTCTGCCAGCCCCGCCCCATCCCACCTGCCCACGGTGAGCTGGTCCTAGGAGCCTGCAATCCCAATGTGCTTGCACTCAGAATGGCTTGCATCTTGACCAAGGGGCCTTCTCAGCCTTCACCTGGAGATAGGGCCTTGGGCAGGGGCATGCCAAGGTCAGGACAGCCCCTTGGCACCTCTGACAGTGCCCAGAGACCTCCACTTGGTACTGAAAGCAAGCAGAACCCTGTCGGGCCCTCCTGGATACAAAACCCCCTCCTTGTCCCCATTTCTTATTTGTAGCAAAAGGCTCTAGTCTCCTATGACATCTCTGAGTTCTAAGAGCAAACTCAAGACCAATTTGGGAAGTGAAGAAATGCATTCAAGAAACAATAGTGCAGTGATAAAAGCAGAGTCCTAGGTCTTCGTCAAGGGATCTTTTTGAGTTGTTTTGCAGAAACTAAGTAAGATCCCTGCCCAGGTGGAGTATGGTGACTACATGCTGGTCACAAGCATGTAGACCCCAGACTGGTTGGAACTAGAACGTTGATGATTAAGATTCCCTAAACATCACCCCATTACCTCATCACCAACCAATGAGAAGAAAGTCCACAAGCTGGTCGTGTACCCTGTGACTCTCACCCCTAAAACTGCCTTTAAAAATCTTTACTTGAAAGCCATCAAGGAATTTGGATTTTGAGCTGCCTGCTCTTCTTGGCCCTGCAATAGTGCTGTGCTTTGCTTCACCACAACCCAGGGTCAGTAGACTGCTTGGTGCACTTTGGGTGAGCAGACCTGAATTCCATTTGGTAATAGAACTGGGCCTAGGCTCTGTCTCACCAGTGCTTTGAATGAGCCAGGCTCACTTGGGAAGCTAGGTTGCACGTGGAGGACACTTCCTGCTTGCTTGTCCCCCTGCCCTTGTTTCCTCATCTGGCCCTTTGATGGTACTTCCCCAGAGCATTGCCTGCCCTCGTCTAGCTCCACGGCCTGGCTCCCCTTGCTGCCTCTGTCTACTTCCACCCCAGTCTTGATCACAGTCTTAGCTGGGAATTACTTTTCTGACCTGCTTCATTTCTCCAGCTCTTTAGCCTCCAGGGTGGGACACTGGGTCAGAAGTGTCCTGCCTCACCTTACCCTTATCAGACTGAAAAATTGGGGATGGGCCACAAATGCCCTGCCTTCCCCATCACCTAGTATGATAGCCCACCCAAGGACGCAGTCACATTAGTGTTATTGATTTCCACTTTCACCTTAACCACACGTGATAATTCACTCTAGTTTGTGAGAAGAGTGGATAGCCTGAGATGGGTGATGAATGCTGGAGCGTCAGCCTGACTCTCACGACGCTCTTAGCTGTATGGCCTTTTCTAGACACCTTGTGGATGCCAGGGGATGGGCGTGAACTGTCTCACTGAGGAAGGCCACAGTCTTGCTGAGGGACTCACCCTGGCGTCTGTGAGCGGAGGCGAGGCCCTGCTCCCAGCCAGTCTGGGGAGGAATGACTGCCCTCCAGTTGGCTCAGGGAGGACCTAAGCTTATCTCTCATTTATCTGAAAGCAGGTGCAGGGACCTCCATACCTATTTTTCTGGAAGTTTTCAAAACCAAATATGTCCAGGAGGCCAATTGTCCTTTGCACATTTTTGGGGTCCTGGGCAGGTGGGGTGAAAATTGCAGCATTGATCTTCTTGACAATCCACAGGAAGAGATGCCCATAGATGCCCTGTAGAGACATGGGGTAGAACCCACAGGCTTTGACGCATGAGAGGAAGGCTGCTGCTCTCTCCAAGTTTACCGGGAAAGGCCGCAGGCATGCTGGACCTACTGAGGGCGATCACCCCTACTTTAAGGCAAGAAACCACCCTGGAGAGTCTGAGCAGCCCACGGTCACCAGACAGGGGACTGGCAGAGTCAAGACTTGCCCAGCTCTCTGCCCTTTCCTGCTGTCCACTCACCAGGCAAGGAGCTACACTCAATACTTAGAAATGCAGGCCCCTTCTCCCACAACTCTGCACCTTGACAAAGGCGTCCCTCCGGCCTGCAGCCTGAGTGATGTTCAGGGACCTGGTGACAAACTCCCCGCGGATGATGATGGAGTGCTTGATCAGACAGTCTCGGAGGGCCTGGTCCTTCACCTGGAAGGTAGGTAGGGGCTGGCATCACAGCTGATAGAGCAGGGCCTAGTGCCAACATGCTCTCTCATGACCGAACATCCCATGCCCAAAGCCTGAGGATGGGAGATGCCTGTGACTAGGACCAGAGTCAGGATGCTGGCAGGACTGGTCCAGCGTCAGCCTGAGCACAGGGTATTGGTGTCAGGGAAGGATATGCCAGTTGGGTGGGCCCTGAGCGTGCTAGCTGCTTGGTTGACCAGTCTTGTGTTGGTATCCTGGTACTGGGCCCACCATCAGGTGGACCCTGGAAAACAGTGGGCGTGGAGGGCTCTGAGGCCTGGCCACTGACATCTGAATACACCTCAACAGAAGGCACTCCTGCCTGGAATCTGGAGGCCCAAGTTAACAAGGAATCTGGATGAAGTCTTTCCCACATGCAGAGAAGACTTGGCTGGCAAATCCCCAAGGCTTCTAAGAACCCTGCAACCACGTGAAAAACATTAGCAGCAAAATGTGCCTACCTAATGTGATGGGGTTTTTCCCCTTCTGATTCTATTAATTTCCCACTGAACCTGTTAGTGGGGTGTGATTCCAAAGCCCCATCACTTGTCCTCCAAGTCAAAGCTCTATTTGATCTCTTTAATAATATGCAGGGGAAACTTCCCTGGTGGTCCAGCAGTTAAGACTCTGTGCTTGCAATGCAAGGGACACAGGTTCTATCCCTCATTGGAGAATAAGATCCCACATGCTGTGTGAAATCAAAGTGTCAGTCTCTCAGTCATCTAACTCTTTGCAACCCCATGGACTATAACCCACCAGGCTCTTGTGCCCATGGAATTCTCTAGGCAAGAATACTGGAATAAGTTGCCATTTCCATCCCCAGGAGATCTTCCTGACCCAGGGATTGAACCTGAGTTTCCTGCATTGCAAGTTATATAGAAAGTACAAGTATCAGTGGTCACAGCCTAAATGCCTACAGGCAGCAGTGTGGCAAAGCCAAAAAATAACAACAAATATAACACACAGGGGGAATGGTCTGAGTACATTCCATCAGCCCAGAAGAGCACAGCTCATGGCGAGGCCTTGGGGACCAGGATATGGGGCGAGGATGTCTTGCTGTAAAGGCCTCAGATTGGTTGAGCGGGGACAACCTGGGGAATGGGTGGGGTAGAAAGTTGAGCACAGGCCCTGGAAGAGCAAGAAGGTCAGGAAAAGGGCAAGAAACACATGTTCAAGGCAAACTGATCAATTCTGAGACTTTGTTAATGATTAGCTCCATGGGCCTGATTCCCATGGCTAGGGCCTGTAGTGCTCCACAGGGGAGTTGGAGGGGAGAGGGTGAGTGAGAGCCTGGGAGGCAGGAACTGGAGACTGGGAAGGGCTGCCAGCCCAGGCCCTGGGGCTGCTCACAAATAAAGGAAGCTGGCGCACAGAAGAGCGGAGTTACCTCCAGTAACTTCATCACAGTGGAAAAGGCAGGGGTCTCCATCACGTCAGAGGAGTCCAGGTTCTCAAAGACCACAGCTGCAGAGAGAAGCAATGCCCTGAGAGGCACAGTGGCCTGAAGGCATGGGACAAAGGACCCGGGGAGGCTGTCCAGACGCACGGCTCAGAGACAGCCATCCCTGGGTGCCAGGCACCGCCTCTCCCAGCCCCCTATGAGAGCCGTGGCCTCTCTGGGGACTATCAACACTTTGCTTCTAACCACTGTTCATAGGGTATGTCCCCCGCTGCCCAGATTGAGATCCTGACTCCAAGGGGAGTCTGACGCTATTGGAGGGAGAAGTCTGGTGCCGGTGGGGCGGGTGGGGTCTATCAAGGGAGAGGAAGAGCCGTTGGTCTCCTTCCATCCACTCTGCTGTCCTTAGAAACCTAGGTGTGCTCATTCATTCAGCAAAGGATGAAGCAGGGCCCAGCTCTGCTGCAAGTCTCCTGACCCACCTCCTGGTTCAATCCCTCCCCTCTGAGTCCCTCCCTTTAGGGCCGCTGAGCTGCAGGGAGGGAAGAAAGCTGTTTCTGTCATTTTTTTCTTCTTTAGACTTAAAAATTTCTGAGACTTTGTTAATGATTAGCTCCATGGGCCTGATTCCCATGGCTAGGGCCTGTAGTGCTCCACAGGGGAGTTGGAGGGGAGAGGGTGAGTGAGAGCCTGGGAGGCAGGAACTGGAGACTGGGAAGGGCTGCCAGTCCAGGCCCTGGGGCTGCTCACAAATAAAGGAAGCTGGCGCACAGAAGAGCGGAGTTACCTCCAGTAACTTCATCACAGTGGAAAAGGCAGGGGTCTCCATCACGTCAGAGGAGTCCAGGTTCTCAAAGACCGCAGCTGCAGAGAGAAGCAATGCCCTGAGAGGCACAGTGGCCTGAAGGCATGGGACAAAGGACCCGGGGAGGCTGTCCAGACGCACGGCTCAGAGACAGCCATCCCTGGGTGCCAGGCACCGCCTCTCCCAGCCCCCTATGAGAGCCGTGGCCTCTCTGGGGACTATCAACACTTTGCTTCTAACCACTGTTCATAGGGTATGTCCCCCGCTGCCCAGATTGAGATCCTGACTCCAAGGGGAGTCTGACGCTATTGGAGGGAGAAGTCTGGTGCCGGTGGGGCGGGTGGGGTCTATCAAGGGAGAGGAAGAGCCGTTGGTCTCCTTCCATCCACTCTGCTGTCCTTAGAAACCTAGGTGTGCTCATTCATTCAGCAAAGGATGAAGCAGGGCCCAGCTCTGCTGCAAGTCTCCTGACCCACCTCCTGGTTCAATCCCTCCCCTTTGAGTCCCTCCCTTTAGGGCCGCTGAGCTGCAGGGAGGGAAGAAAGCTGTTTCTGTCATTTTTTTCTTCTTTAGACTTAAAAATTGTAAACTAACCTGTATGGATAAGAAATGCATAAAACCCAAAGGTGTGTTATAATGGATAATTATTATGTCACCATTGCGAAGCAACCACTAAAGCCAAACCCAGAACTTCACAAACAGCCAGGGCCTCCCACGGCCTTTCCGGCTCAGCCCACTTCCTCTACCAAACGCAGTATCCTCCTGAGGTGAGGTGAAGTCACTCAGTCGTGTCCGACTCTTTGTGACCCCGTGGACTGTAACCAACTAGGCTTCTCTGCCCATGGGATTCTCCAGGCAGGAATACTGGAGTGGATTGCCATTTCCTTCTCCAGGGGATCTTCCTGACCCAGGGATTGAACCCAGGTCTCCCGCATTAGAGGCAGACGCTTTAACCTCTAAGCCACCAGGGAAGCCCGCAGAAACCACTTCCTTGGTGTTTCCTTATCTTTTTACTACCTGTATGTTAATCCCTGTTGCTGTTCAGTCATTCAGTTGTGTCTGACTCTTTGTGACCCCATGGACTACAGCATGCCAGGCCTCCCTGTCCCTCACTGATTTAACCACTGCTGCTGCTAAGTCGCTTCAGTCGTGTCCGACTCTGTGCGCCTCCATAGACGGCAGCCCACCAGGCTCCCCCATCCCTGGGATTCTCCAGGCAAGGACACTGGAGTGGGTTGCCATTTCCTTCTCCAATGCATGAAAGTGAGAAGTGAAAGTGAAGTCGCTCAGTCGTGTCCGACTCTTAGTGACCCCATGGACTGTAGCCCACCAGGCTCCTCATCCATGGGATTTTCCAGGCAAGAGTGCTGGAGTGGGGTGCCACTGCATTTAATTTTACCCATTTACTTATGTGTCATCTAACTACCTGCGTTCCTTATGTTTATTTATCTACTTTTTGCTGTGCCGGGTGTTGGTTGCTGCACTGGCTTTTTCTATTTGCAGAGAGTGGAGGCTACTCTCTAGTTGCAGTGTGTGAGCTTCTCTTGCTGCCTTTCCTGGGCTTTAGGGCGCAGGCTCTATAGCTGTAGCTTAGTTGCCCCGCAGCATGTGGGATCTTCCCAGATCAGGGATCGAACCCGAGTCTCCTGCTTTGGCAGGCAGATTCTTTACCGCTGAGCCACCAGCGAAGCCCTGTAGCGTTTAATTTTATCTGTGTTTAAGTTTTGTGTGTGAGCTCTCTGCATTCTTCTGCCTGGTTTCATTTCCTCAACATCACATTTGATAGTATTCTGTGTCCTGATGCCCCCTGCTTGTCAGCACCCACTTTTTACCAGCAGAAGTGCCTGGTTTGGTCACCCAGCTACAGCTTGCTGGAGTAGATTTCCTTATATGATCTGAGATAGTGGTTCATGGTTTCTACATGAATACCTAGTCGCTCTGAAACAGTTCATTGAAAAGTCTGTCTTTTCCCCACTGCTGTGTGAGTCGGTGTCTTTCATTGGATCTAGAGCCAGCCGTAATCTTCAAGTGTTTCCATCCCAACCCTCTCTTTCCCTTTAGAACTCTAATTAAATGTATTCTACATCTTCTCACTCTATCTTTGAGGGCTCCTACTCTGTCTTTTGGAGAAGGAAATGGTAACCCCCTCCAGTATTCTTGCCTAGAGAATCCCATGGACAGAGAAGCCTGGTAGGCTACAGTCCACGGGGTCGCAAAGAGTCAGACACGACTGAGCGACTTCACTTTCACTTTCACTCCGTCTTTTATTTTTTCCATCTTTTAAAAAATATTTACTTATTATTTGGCTACATTGGGTCTTTGTTGTGGCATTTGGGTCCTTTCGTTGCAGCATGTGAGATCTGGTTCTCTGACCCAGGATCGAACCTGGAAACCCTGGATTGGTAACGTGGAGTCTTAGCCACTGGACCACTAGGGAAGTTCCTATTTTCCATCTTTTTTGTCTTTCCATGCTGCACACACAGTTTCTCTTTCCCTTTAGAACTCTAATTAAATATATACTGTATCTTCTCACTGTTATCTTCTAGGTCTCCTATTTTCTCTTTTATATTTTCCATCTTTTTTGTCTTTCTGTGCTGTACACACAGGTTTTTTTCTGACTTTTTCTCCTTTTTCACATTTTAAAACTGGTGGGTAAACTCATCCATAGAGTTCATTTTGGTTTTAACTTTTTTAACTTCAGAATTTTGATGTGGTTCACTTTAAAATCTGTAATGTCACTTTTTTATACTTTCCAGTCCCCTGTCTAAATTTTCAAGCTTGGCTTTTTCTTTCTTGAATATAACAAGCATAGCTGCCTTGTGGTCTGTGCTCAGCCATCCCAATCTCTGAATTCTTTGTGGCTCTGTTTTTATTGTCTATCATGACTGCTGGTCCTTGCTCATGATATCTCATTTCCTTGTTCCTATTTATTTTTGGATGCATGCTGGATATTGTGTTTGAAACTGTTTAAAGGAATAATTTGTAATCTAAGTTGATGTTGCTTTCTTCCAGAGAGGATTGTCAGTAATTTCTGTCAGGCACTTGGGGCACTAACAAAACAGTCCAGGACACATGAGTCTCCAGACCAACTGGATGCTTAGAAACGGCTTGCAAGTTCATGCATGGCTTGGCTTACTCAGAGTTCATGCCTGGCTTTGTTTACCCTTTGGGTTTCCAGCCAAAAGTTAGGGATGATTGATCAATGTCTTCACTTTTGGAGGGCCCTAAGCTTTGGCATCTTCCCCCAAACTCCACAAGACTTCCAAAATTACAGCTAAAATTCCTAATGTACTTTTCCAACACATTGTGACTTTGATGGGCCCTTTGGATGAGAACCCACAGGGATTTCTTCCTCCTCTAGTCCCCATTCTTCCTCCCCAGGGGGGTGTACTTTGGGTGGAAACAGCATTACCCATGAACTCCACATTCCCCAGGTGGAGAATAGTGGCCAGCAGCTTGCTGAGGTCCCAGTTCTCAGAGTCAGAGAACATGAGTATCTTCATGGCCGAGCGGACATGGGCATAGTCCTTGGCGTCATTGCGCCCCTCACAGGAAGTACAGTTCCCCTGAAAGATTGAACACATCAGCTTTTGGGGGCCTTCTCCACTGTAGGGTCAGCAAGGCAAGGATGTATCAGGGACTCAGCCAAAGGCCCCTGGTAAATGATACTTCATTGGCTCTGGGTGGGTCCCATGGGACCACCTGGAGGACCAAGCTCATAAAATACACAAAGGTATTTCCAAAGTCAGAATTATGGTGATATAGACCCAGAATTCTATGGTAGCTTGATAGCTGTGTGGCCATAGCTAAGTCATTCAGTTTCTCGGAGCCTCTATTTGTCAACCATCCATGGTCATGCCTGCCTCAGTCTCTCGGGGGAATACCATGGTTTAATTCCTTTAACAAATACTTTCTAAGGCTCACTGTGTGTCAGACCCTGGGGTACTTTCTGGGAATTCATTAATGGAGAGAGCTGGCCCTGCTCTGCATGCTGCTGCATCCAGGAGAGGAGGCAGAAAGATTATGTCATAGGCTTTCACAGATGCTGAGACAAAAGGGGGCTTGGCCAACCCTGCTGGAAACTGGGGAAAGGCTTCCTGGAGGAGGCATCTGAGCTGGTTCCACAGGTTGAGCTTTATAGCAGCATAGGGAGAGAG
The DNA here is from genome assembly GCA_006410635.1 of Cephalophus harveyi. NCBI lineage: Eukaryota > Metazoa > Chordata > Mammalia > Artiodactyla > Bovidae > Cephalophus > Cephalophus harveyi. The sequence continues at coordinate 27,819 of SJYT01038486.1, read as the reverse complement.
GGTTTTTGGCAGATATCAGCTTGAGTTAGGCTGTGACATGGGAGGCAGGAGGGTTGCAAAGAGGCTGGGGTCATGTGGAGGAGGAGAGGTTGGCAGATGGTGGGATCTGGAGGGACTTGGAAACTTTGCCAAGGAGCCACAAGGAACTTCCAAAGAGCTGTGATCAGGAATACGGTCTGTCAGGTGCCCTGATGGGAGATTTGTGGGGTGGATGATAGATTCGGGCTCAAGTCTGGGGAGAGGGGGCACTCAGTAGGAAAGTAGCACCATGGTCTAGGCAAGAGATGATGAAGGCCTCAGGCAGAGACAGGCAAGACAGAGGCTAGGCATGAGAGAGCATCAAGAGGTGGATCTCATTCTTTGTCTTGTCAACAATGCAAGCCCAACTTGTGAGACCGCTTGTGTGGCAATGTTCTGGGCGTGGGGACACAACTGAGCAAGGCCTCTGCTCTCCTGGAGTTCAAGTTCTAGGGGCACCTAGGAGGACGGTGACTGGGATGAAATGAGGGGGGAGCTACGTGGTGGCCAGGAGCCTTCTGTCCATTAGGACCAAAGGAAGGTGAGGCTTGCGGGGCAGGACTATAGGCTCTGCAGAAAACAAGGAAGCACACGCACAAGGGTAGGACTCTGATGGGCAAGAGTAATCCTCTGATGGCTGTAAAGTGGATGCCAAACACAGAAGGGTGGAGTGGAGAAGGGCAAAGGGAGCCCCCAGTCCCCGCCCAGGGGCCCACCCAGAGTCTGGGCTTTTATGAGGCTGTAAACCAACGTTGAGCAAGAACTGGCCCTTCTTACTTCCTCATTGTAAGAGGCAGGGCAGGAAGAGGTGGGATGGGGAGGAGGGGAGGGGCAGGAGGGGAGAGGGGAGGAGGGTCGGGGAGGGGCAGACGGCCTCACCATGGTGAGGTAGTGGTACTCCGAGGGCGTCCCCAGGCACAGCAGCTTCTTCTCCTCGGCGCTCATCCCCATGAGCATGCAGTAGAAGATGTGGTAGTTCCGCTCCTCCGGGGCCTGGCAGAGAGGGAGTTCCAGGAGCCTGTAAGCAGCTTCCCTGAGGCTCCGGGTCCTCAGCCCTGACCCAGTCTCCCTGCTCCCCAGCCAGTAGGGCTCTGGCATTGACCCAAGGGATGAGCACGCCTGGTCGCTGGCCTCACCCACGGCCAGTTCATCCTGACAGCTCCGTGCAGAATGTCACTCCCTGGCACTTCCCTGTAGCCTGACTGCCCCTGCAGTCCAGAGTCACAGGCAAAGCAAGGTATCAGATTCACATCCAGGCTCTCTGACTCAGAATTCCCGGCTCTACAGTCTAGGGAAAGCCTTCCCTGGTGGCTCAGTGGCAAAAGAATCTATCTGCTAATGCAAGAGATGTGGGAGACACAGATTTGACCCTCCAGGAAGATCCCCTCGAGAAGGAAATGGCAACCCACTCAGTATTCTTGCTGGGGAAATCCCATGGACAGAGGAGCCTCGTGGGGTCAACTTAGCAATTGAGCAACATAACAACAAGGAAGCCTTCCTATCACCTCATGACCCCCAGGGACCTGACTTCCACAGGTTTATCTAGCTGGGTCTTCTGCATTTTTAAACATTATTTATGAGCGCACTTGTGGTCATAAATTCAGGCAATTCCAAGTATAGAGTGTTAAAGGGGGAGTTTCTCTTCCCCCTGCCTTCCCACTCCTCAGACGACCTCTTCATCCTCAGAACCGTTAGATGTCCTTTCTACACATCACTAGCACATTTACTGAGAGTGCATGCATGCTCCATTGCTTCAGTCGTGTCCACCTCTGTGATCCCACTTACACGCCAAAAAAATTTTTTTGACGTGGACTGTTTTAAAAATATTGGATTTGTTACAATATTGCTTCTATTATATGTTTTCTGGCCCCGAGGCATGTGAGATCTAAGCTCTCTGACCTGGGATCAAACCTGCCTGCCTTGTATTGGAAGATGAAGTCCCAATCTTTGGACCACAAGGGAAGTCCCTCCCCCAACCCCCATCCCCACAAAATTTTTAAGCTTATCATGGACAGGACTTGTCTCTGACCTGCTTTAGAAGTCTCCTGTTCATTCTGGGATGCCTCTGTGAGGACCAAGTTCTATGAATTCACCAACCACTATGTGAAGAACTATAAGCTTCTGGAAAGGGCAAACTTTGGAGTCAGAAAGATTCTACCTTCTACTAGTTCTGGGACCTAGATAAGTTACCCTGGACTCGGTTTCCTCATCTATACAATGGGGACAAAGAGACCTGTCTCCATGGTTGTTGTGAAGATCTAATGAGATAACACATGGGAAACACCTGGCATCAGGCAGGGGTCATTAAAGGTGAGCTTCCTTCTTCAGCTTGCCACAGTGTCCAGGTGTCTGTCTGTTCTCATACACATCTCCAGCCCCTTCAGTGGCATGGCCCCATTCTGAAACTTCATGAGCATGCACACAGGTGTGTTAGGGGTTATACCATTACATGAGAGGAGTATCCTACCCTCAACAAGACTGTGTTAACTCTGCTGACGTGGCTGTCATACCTGGGGGTCTTTGTCAGCCAGGACTGTCTATTTGATCTGTGGGGCACAGTGCAAAATGAAAACATGGAGAGTCTCTCTAAAAAGTTATTAAGAATTTCAAGACGGTGACAACACAGCACTAAACCAAATGTGGGCCCTTATGAGTATGAGGTCCCATGTGACGACACAAACCATATGCCACCTCATTTCCTGGCCAGGGGGTCTTCTGGACAGTGTCATCTAGGTCCTTCTGACAGGGCCCCCAATACATCTGAAGAAACACCCACCCCCAGGTGAGGACTTACCTGGCCTGAGAATTAATTCTAATAGAGGTGAGGAGTAGTAAGTACCAAATAATGAAGACAATCATATAGATGGAAAATTCAAAACAGAAAGCCCTATCATTTCCTTGAATATTGGGGAAGAGCCATCATTACCCAATTCTAGGGGTCCCTGGCCCATCTCAGGCCAGGGTTCAGTGGCAGTGAGACAAGGCCTGTGGGGGCCCCGGGAGGAGGGAGAGAGGTATGAGAATGATGGGGAAAGGAACTCTCTTGGAAGCCTCCCCAATCCCCGGACTCCCATCCTGGGGAAAGGGGAGGTTCCCCAGGACCAGGGTAGTAGGCAGGGGTCTTACCTGCCGGCAGACCCGGGATTTCTCCAGGAGAAACTGCTCGATGCGTGCCCCCTCGATCACCCCACTGGGGTTGAAGTAGATGTCAATATACTTCCCGAAGCGGCTTGAGTTGTCGTTTCGGATTGTCTTGGCATTTCCAAAGGCTACAGGCCAGAGGATGATGCCCACGACGGGAGCAGAGAATAGAAATTTTACTTTTAGTGAGATCTTCTGGGAAGGTTTCTCAGAGGAGGTAGCTAAGTCCAGAAGTGAAGGATGGGTAGGCTCACACCAGACAGTGGTGGCAGCCAAGGGTTTGCTAAGAGGAAGTCAAAGTGCAGCTAAAGGTTAGGAGGTCAGAAAGCATGAAGTGTGCTTTCAGGAAGGGAAATTCGGCTGGACCATAGGATACAGTAGAAAAGCGGAGGAAGACGGATGGAACCATTCCCAGGTGGGGCCAAGTAGCAAAGAACCTTGAACGTGAAGCTAAGAAGTTTGGAATTAGTCCCAGGGGCAATGAGGGAAGCAGGAAGCCTCCTGAGGAAGTTTGGGTGCATTTGAGAAAGATTGCTCAGGCTGCGGGGTAGAGACTAGGCTAGAGAGGGCCGGTTTGCAAGGAGAGTGACAAGAGCTGGCATAAGCCAGGGCGTGGAGGTTAGACCAGATGGCATTTGGGTTGCAGTATGATCTCAAGTGCATTCCATAGAGCTGTTTGATGATGTGACTGCATAAAAAAAGATCTTTTTGTGCACACATCCTCACTTGTACGGTAAATGAAAAAAAAATAGAGGGTCTGGCTACTTTTATTAGCATAATACATTTGGGATCCTTCTGTGTATCAGTAATCCATTCCCAGAATTTCCCAAATTGATTTTATCTTGGATTCTGTTTTAAAGGAATGCTTAAGATCCCGTGTGTGGAAAACACACCTGTGAAAGCTAACAAGGTCATCAGTCTTTCTTTTCTGGGCTTCTTGGCAGCCGCCACACTACCATCCACCCCGTCCTTGTCTTTTGTGTCCTGGGGAATCCTGAGAAGTTGCTGAAAGTTTATGGCTTACCCTGTCCTTCTTCCCCACGAGCACCACCTGGCAAGAAGTCACCAGCCTGCAGAGCCTGGGAAGGAGGCTGGTCTGGTGGGTGACTGCTTACCTTCCAGGATGGGGTTGGCTTCCAGGACCTGCTGCTCAATCCACGAATGCTGGCCGCTGATGGTGGCCAGGAACTGCAGGATGAGCTTGGTGGTCTCCGTTTTCCCTGCCCCAGACTCGCCACTGCAAAGAGGAGTACAGGTACATCAGTCAATGAAACAACTATTTTTCAACATCTCTTGACTCTCCTACAAACCCACCACAGGTCCACTTTCTGGGCCAGTCCGAACAAAGATGCTCTCTCCCTGTGCAGAAATCGCACTGTGTTCGCCCTGACACCCCCTGCTAACTTTGTGCCAGTTATTGGTGTGTTCATCTTTCCTTCTCTGCTCAACTGCACAGTCCTGCTCATATCTGGCTATTCCCAGGGTCACTGGCTCAATGTTTAGTCACCGTAGATGAATGAATGAGACTGGGTGATGCCATGCCCTGATGTAATATTGTCTCCGTGAGCAGCAAGCTCATGCTGGACACAAAGGAAATGGCGTCAGTCTTTTGGGAAAGCAATCTGGCATAGTTGCAAGCCCCTTCAGAATTATCCTGCCTTTAGTCTAAAGAGTTACCTTTTTGTTGACAAATTTAGTTTACCTTAAACCTAGGCATAATAAAAGTATTACATAATGTTGATGACTTAAGACGTGTCTTAATTAGATTAGCAAACAATTATATTTAAGTTATATTTATATTTAAATAAGCATTATATTTAATATTGATTTTTTCTCTTTTAGTTCACGTGAGTTTGAATTTAAATAGAGCTCATTAACTTCATATTATCTAAAAACAAAGCTGGTATATCGACAGCAGCATTGCCAGATGTTGAGGGTTTCAGGTAAAAGATGGAATTGCCCCAGGTTTTTGTTGAAGTGGACCTGGGGGGTCCCCTGCTTGGAGTTTCCTGGAATAGGTTTTCCTTCAACATCAAATTTAGACTTACAATCTTTGGCCCAATGTATTTCTCTACGGCAGTGAGGGTAGGTTTTTGGAGGTTTTTTATTTTTATTTTTTCCTTTTTTTTTTTTGGTTTGTTAGGGAAGTCCCTTTTTAAATGGTTCTTATTTCCACATGTAAAGCATCCTTTAAAAAAAATTATATTTTTAATAGAACAATCTATTATTATAATCTAAAATAACCACTTAAGATTGAGATAATTGCCTCTGTGAGGACCAAGTTCTATGAATTCACCAACCACTATGTGAAGAACTATAAGCTTCTGGAAAGGGCAAACTTTGGAGTCAGAAAGATTCTACCTTCTACTAGTTCTGGGACCTAGATAAGTTACCCTGGACTCGGTTTCCTCATCTATACAATGGGGACAAAGAGACCTGTCTCCATGGTTGTTGTGAAGATCTAATGAGATAACACATGGGAAACACCTGGCATCAGGCAGGGGTCATTAAAGGTGAGCTTCCTTCTTCAGCTTGCCACAGTGTCCAGGTGTCTGTCTGTTCTCATACACATCTCCAGCCCCTTCAGTGGCATGGCCCCATTCTGAAACTTCATGAGCATGCACACAGGTGTGTTAGGGGTTATACCATTACATGAGAGGAGTATCCTACCCTCAACAAGACTGTGTTAACTCTGCTGACGTGGCTGTCATACCTGGGGGTCTTTGTCAGCCAGGACTGTCTATTTGATCTGTGGGGCACAGTGCAAAATGAAAACATGGAGAGTCTCTCTAAAAAGTTATTAAGAATTTCAAGACGGTGACAACACAGCACTAAACCAAATGTGGGCCCTTATGAGTATGAGGTCCCATGTGACGACACAAACCATATGCCACCTCATTTCCTGGCCAGGGGGTCTTCTGGACAGTGTCATCTAGGTCCTTCTGACAGGGCCCCCAATACATCTGAAGAAACACCCACCCCCAGGTGAGGACTTACCTGGCCTGAGAATTAATTCTAATAGAGGTGAGGAGTAGTAAGTACCAAATAATGAAGACAATCATATAGATGGAAAATTCAAAACAGAAAGCCCTATCATTTCCTTGAATATTGGGGAAGAGCCATCATTACCCAATTCTAGGGGTCCCTGGCCCATCTCAGGCCAGGGTTCAGTGGCAGTGAGACAAGGCCTGTGGGGGCCCCGGGAGGAGGGAGAGAGGTATGAGAATGATGGGGAAAGGAACTCTCTTGGAAGCCTCCCCAATCCCCGGACTCCCATCCTGGGGAAAGGGGAGGTTCCCCAGGACCAGGGTAGTAGGCAGGGGTCTTACCTGCCGGCAGACCCGGGATTTCTCCAGGAGAAACTGCTCGATGCGTGCCCCCTCGATCACCCCACTGGGGTTGAAGTAGATGTCAATATACTTCCCGAAGCGGCTTGAGTTGTCGTTTCGGATTGTCTTGGCATTTCCAAAGGCTACAGGCCAGAGGATGATGCCCACGACGGGAGCAGAGAATAGAAATTTTACTTTTAGTGAGATCTTCTGGGAAGGTTTCTCAGAGGAGGTAGCTAAGTCCAGAAGTGAAAGATGGGTAGGCTCACACCAGACAGTGGTGGCGGCCAAGGCTTTGCTAAGAGGAAGTCAAAGTGCAGCTAAAGGTTAGGAGGTCAGAAAGCATGAAGTGTGCTTTCAGGAAGGGAAATTCAGCTGGACCATAGGATACAGTAGAAAAGCGGAGGAAGACGGATGGAACCATTCCCAGGTGGGGCCAAGTAGCAAAGAACCTTGAACGTGAAGCTAAGAAGTTCGGAATTAGTCCCAGGGGCAATGAGGGAAGCAGGAAGCCTCCTGAGGAAGTTTGGGTGCATTTGAGAAAGATTGCTCAGGCTGCGGGGTAGAGACTAGGCTAGAGAGGGCCGGTTTGCAAGGAGAGTGACAAGAGCTGGCATAAGCCAGGGCGTGGAGGTTAGACCAGATGGCATTTGGGTTGCAGTATGATCTCAAGTGCATTCCATAGAGCTGTTTGATGATGTGACTGCATAAAAAAAGATCTTTTTGTGCACACATCCTCACTTGTACGGTAAATGAAAAAAAAATAGAGGGTCTGGCTACTTTTATTAGCATAATACATTTGGGATCCTTCTGTGTATCAGTAATCCATTCCCAGAATTTCCCAAATTGATTTTATCTTGGATTCTGTTTTAAAGGAATGCTTAAGATCCCGTGTGTGGAAAACACACCTGTGAAAGCTAACAAGGTCATCAGTCTTTCTTTTCTGGGCTTCTTGGCAGCCGCCACACTACCATCCACCCCGTCCTTGTCTTTTGTGTCCTGGGGAATCCTGAGAAGTTGCTGAAAGTTTATGGCTTACCCTGTCCTTCTTCCCCACGAGCACCACCTGGCAGGAAGTCACCAGCCTGCAGAGCCTGGGAAGGAGGCTGGTCTGGTGGATGACTGCTTACCTTCCAGGATGGGGTTGGCTTCCAGGACCTGCTGCTCAATCCACGAATGCTGGCCGCTGATGGTGGCCAGGAACTGCAGGATGAGCTTGGTGGTCTCCGTTTTCCCTGCCCCAGACTCGCCACTGCAAAGAGGAGTACAGGTACATCAGTCAATGAAACAACTATTTTTCAACATCTCTTGACTCTCCTACAAACCCACCACAGGTCCACTTTCTGGGCCAGTCCGAACAAAGATGCTCTCTCCCTGTGCAGAAATCGCACTGTGTTCGCCCTGACACCCCCTGCTAACTTTGTGCCAGTTATTGGTGTGTTCATCTTTCCTTCTCTGCTCAACTGCACAGTCCTGCTCATATCTGGCTATTCCCAGGGTCACTGGCTCAATGTTTAGTCACCGTAGATGAATGAATGAGACTGGGTGATGCCATGCCCTGATGTAATATTGTCTCCGTGAGCAGCAAGCTCATGCTGGACACAAAGGAAATGGCGTCAGTCTTTTGGGAAAGCAATCTGGCATAGTTGCAAGCCCCTTCAGAATTATCCTGCCTTTAGTCTAAAGAGTTACCTTTTTGTTGACAAATTTAGTTTACCTTAAACCTAGGCATAATAAAAGTATTACATAATGTTGATGACTTAAGACGTGTCTTAATTAGATTAGCAAACAATTATATTTAAGTTATATTTATATTTAAATAAGCATTATATTTAATATTGATTTTTTCTCTTTTAGTTCACGTGAGTTTGAATTTAAATAGAGCTCATTAACTTCATATTATCTAAAAACAAAGCTGGTATATCGACAGCAGCATTGCCAGATGTTGAGGGTTTCAGGTAAAAGATGGAATTGCCCCAGGTTTTTGTTGAAGTGGACCTGGGGGGTCCCCTGCTTGGAGTTTCCTGGAATAGGTTTTCCTTCAACATCAAATTTAGACTTACAATCTTTGGCCCAATGTATTTCTCTACGGCAGTGAGGGTAGGTTTTTGGAGGTTTTTTATTTTTATTTTTTCCTTTTTTTTTTTTGGTTTGTTAGGGAAGTCCCTTTTTAAATGGTTCTTATTTCCACATGTAAAGCATCCTTTAAAAAAAATTATATTTTTAATAGAACAATCTATTATTATAATCTAAAATAATCACTTAAGATTGAGATAACTTAAATTTCTAGAGTTGTACTAAACTAAATAATAAAAGTTTATTAAATAGCTAGGTCATTTCCAAATAAAATAAGATTTTAAAACATTAATTACTAACATTAACTTCCTCTTACAAAAAGTTTTTCTTACAGAAAAACTAAAGAGATTTTAAACTATTAATAAATATATTATATAATGTATAATATATTGATATATATATAAATTTATATATTATATATATATTATGATATAATAAATATATTCACCAATCTATAAAGTGCTAATATACAAGACACTTCATAGTTGCTAAGGAAAAGTAAGATATATGCTTTTAATAAAAAGATAAGATATGGCAAGCTCAGATATACATTCCACATTTTCACTGGGGGCCACTGCTCATTTAACAAACAATACAATTATTAAAATAACTTGGAAGAATGATGAGCCTATTTGGACAGAGAAATGGCCCCTCACGAAAGAGAAATTACAGGCGGAGAAGGCAATGGCACCCCACTCCAGTACTCTTGCCTGGAAAATCCCATGGACGGAGGAGCCTGGTGGGCTGCAGTCCATGGGGTCGCGAAGAGTAAGACACGACTGAGCGACTTCACTTTCACTTTCACTTAGTCTAAAGAAAGAATCTTAAAATCAGAAAAAGCTTTCTCCACAAATGCTTCCTGATCTTTAAAGCATTTTTTTTTTTTTTGTCATTACAATTGTGGAACATTGGAAGTAACATAAATGTGGGAAATTATGGTCCATCTAGTCAGAGAATATTGTGCAGCCACTTAATCCAGGTCTGCACAGAGCAGTAACATGAGCAATGCTTACTAATTAAGTGAAGTGACAAATGTAGGTAGTGTTAAGTAAAATTTATCCAAGAGAGCTGCAGATGATGATTGCAGCCATGAAATTAAAAGATGCTTGCTCCTTGGAAAGAAAGTTATGACCAACCCAGACAGCATATTAAAAAGCAGAGACATTACTTTGCCAACAAAGGTCCGTCTAGTCAAGGCTATGATTTTTCCAGAGGTCATATATGGATGTGAGAGTTGGACTATAAAGAAGGCTGAGCACCGAAGAATTGATGCTTTTGAACTGTAGTGTTGGAGAAGACTCTTGAGAGTCCCTTGGACTGCAAGGAGATCCAACCAGTCCATCCTAAAGGAGATCAGTCCTGGGTGTTCATTGGAAGGTCTGATGCTGAAGCTGAAACTCTGGCCACCTGATGTGAAGAGCTGACTCATTTGCAAAGACCCTGATGCTGGGAAAGACTGAGGGCAGGAGGAAAAGGGGATGACAGAGGATGAGATGGTTGGAAGGCATCACCGACTCGATGGACATGGGTTTGGGTGGACTCCAGGAGTTGGTGATGGACAGGGAGGCCTAGCATGCTGAGGTTCATGGGGTCGCAAAGAATCGGACACGACTGAGCAACTGAACTGAACTGAACTGATCCAAGAGAGTGGAGGAAGACTTTTATTCCAGAAATGTCTAGCAATTTTTTCCTGACAATATTTATTTTTTGGAAATTTTCGTGGTGAATATATATATTAATTTGCTGCTGCTGCTAAGTCGCTTCAGTCGTGTCTGACTCTGTGCAACTCCATAGATGGCAGCCCACTAGGCTCCGCCGTCCCTGGGATTTTCCAGGCAAGAACACTGGAGTGGGTTGCCATTTCCTTCTCCAATGCATGAGAGTAAAAAGTGAAAGGAAAGTCGCTCAGTCGTGTCCGACTCCCAGAGAATAGTGAAATATGAAAAACAGTTTTAAAAATTACTTATGGCCATGGACTAGCCAAGATGGTGATGTATAAAGACCCAGAGCCCACCTCTTCCCATGGGCACATCAAAGTTACAGCTATTTACAGAGAAATTATTGATGACAAAAACTGGAAGACGAACAGAAAAGAAATTTGTAAATAATATATAAAGAAAGAACCATAGCACAGGGAACTTTACTCAGTATTCTATGATAACCTATATGAGAAAAGAATCTGAAAAAGAATGGATATATATATATATGCTACTGCTAAGTCGCTTCAGTCATGTCTGACTCTGTGCGACCTCACAGACGGCAGCCCACCAGGCTCCCCCATCCCTGGGATTCTCCAGGCAAGAACACTGGAGTGGGGTGCCATCGCCTTCTCCAATGCATCCAAGTGAAAAGTGAAAGTGAAGTCGCTCAGTCGTGTCCAACTCTTAGCGACCCCATGGACTGCAGCCCACCAGGCTCCTCTGCCCATGGGATTTTCCAGGCAAGAGTACTGGAGTGGGTGGCCATTGCCTTCTCCATATATGAATTACTTTGCTGTATACCTGGAACTAACACAACATTGTAAGTCAACTATACTCCAAGAAAGTTAAAAAAACCAAAAAGAACAACAACAAAAAAGCAAACAAAAGATGTTTACTTCATTGACTCAGGGCTAAATGTTAAACGGCATTATGTTTAAAGGATAAAATGTATTTAATTCACAGTCAAAATATATCAACTTAAACAAATAAAAACAACAGCCAAAAAGAAGGAACCACAAGGAGCCAGTCGGAGGAAGGGCAGAGAGGCAGTATAGTCGAGACACACACCCCCGGTAGGTGACCCACAGATGCGAGAAGTACAACCACACGGTTCTGCCCGAGGAGTGAGGAAGCTTTGAGGGTCAGTGGGGCCTACTTTCAGGACAACCAGAGGGCTGTGGGAAATGGAGAGTCCACTTGTAAATGGTGCACGCAAAATCTCACATGCTCCAGGACCCAGGGCAGAAGCAGTGATCTGAAAGGAGCCTGGGTCAGACCTGCCTGCTGATCCTCGCGAGTCTCCTGGAGACAGGAGGCAACTGCGGGTCACCCTGGGACACAGACACTGGGGCAGCCTTTTGGTGGAGCTTGTTGCTCCTGGACCCTGGTGCTCACGAGTGGTAGGGTGGAATCCCCCCTCTAGCTTATTCAGGCTGGATTCAGCATTGCCCACCAGCCTGTTGGTACCAATACTGGGACACCACATGCCAAGCAATGAGCAGGGCCAGGACACAGCTCCACCCATGGCAGGCCTGCTGCCTTAAGGCCCCCAGAGCACACCGCTGGACAGGACCTGGCTCTGTCCACTAGAGGACCCAGAACACAGCCTCACCCACCAGTGAGCTGGCACTACCCTCAGAACCCCCGGGACTCCAGTCCCCACCCGCAATCAGGCCAACACCAACCTTGAAAACCCCTGGACCCTGCCTACCAGCAGGTTGACACCAGCGCTGAGACAGCTTGGAAGCCCAGCTCTGCCCACTGTGAGCCAGCATTTGCTCCAGGGCACCCCAAGGCACAGTCCTTCTCGCCAACAGGCCAAAGCTGGATTTAGGACATGCTAGACCCTGCAGCTAGCCACATCAGGGGCTGGCCCCGCCCATCAGTGGGCCAACACTGGGTCTGGGATTCCCAGGCCTGCCACCACCCATTCCAGAACCCTGCCCTGCTCACCACTAGCCCCAGGACCCCTCAGGGTCCCGCAGCCTGCAGCCTTGTGACAAGGCCTCACCAGCTCTCAGTAGCCTTCATTTGAGGCAAGGCCTTGCAGCAAACTGGACCAGGGGCCAGTCACACCTACTAGCCCACCTTCGGTAGTCAGCCCACCACAGTGGATGACCCAAGCCACTCACATAGGGGGTACCGCCAGGGCATAGAGCTCTGGTGATCAGAGGGGAGTGTGCTGTCTCCTATAAAAGGCCTCTTCTCCCAAGTCAGGAATTGTAACCAACCTAACACATACATAGAAATAAAAATATCAAATTAGGCAAAAGGAGGCAGCAGAGGAATGTGTTCCAAACAGGACAAGAAAAAATTCCAGAGGAGCTAAGTAAAGTGGGTACAAATATCTGCCTGAGACCGAGCTCAAGGCAATAATTGTAAAGATGCTCAAAGAACTCAGAAAAATGCACAAACACAGTAAAAAGTTTAACAGAGAGTTAGAGTATATAAAGAAGAACCAAACAGATCTGAGGAATACAATAACCAAATTGAAAAATACAAGAGAAGGAAACAGCAGTAGATCAGATGATACCTAGAAATGGATCAGCAAGCTGAAACTGCAGTGAAATTCACTGATGCTCAACAGAAAAAAGAATGAAAAGAAATGAGGACAGGTTAAGAGACTCCTGGAACAACATCAGGAATACTAACGTTCACTTTATAGGGGTCCCAGAAGGAGAAGGGGCTTCCCTTGTAGCTCAGTTGGTAAAGAATCTGCCTGCAGTGCAGGAGACCTGGGTTCGATCCCTGGGTTGGGAAGATCCTCTGGAGAAGGAAATGGCAACTCACTCCAGTATCCTTGCCTGGAAAATCTCATGGACAGAGGAGCCTGGAGGGCTGCAGTCCATGGGGTCGCAAAGAGTCGGGCACGACTGAGCGAATAACACTAACACTAGAAGGAGAAGAGGGAGAGAAAGGGGACAGAGAACATATTCGAAGGCATAATAGCTAAAAATTTCCCCAGCCTGAAAAAGGAAACAGACATCCAAGTACAGAAGCACAGGAAGTCCCAATCAAGATCAACCAATGTGGACCCAACCAAGACAAATTGTAGTTAAAGTGGCAAAAATTAAAGACAAAGAGAAAATATTAAAAGCAGCAAGAGAAAACCAGTAAGTGACATATAAGGGAACTCCCAAAAGGCTATCAGCTGACTTTTCAGCAGAAAGTCTGCAGGCCAGAGGGAGTTGCACAATATATTCAAAGTAGTGAAAGGGAAAACATACAACACAAAATCCTCTGCCTAGCATTTATCATGCAAAGCACAACATGATAAATGTAATTAACACTGCTGTACGTCACATATGAAAGTTGTTAAGAGAGTAAATCCTGAATTCTTATCACAAGGAAAAACACTTTTTTTCCTGTTTCTTTAATTTTGTATCTGTAAGAGATGATGGATGCTCACTAAACTTCTTGTGATAATCATTCCATGATGTATGTCAATTAATTATGCTATACACCTTAAACTTAACTTATAATTAACTGTATGTCAAAGCTTAACTTATTGTTAACTGTATGTCAGTTATATCTCAATAAAACTGGAAGAAAAAAAGCATTAATATATGCCATAAAATAGTAATCAGAAAAAATAGCCAAAACACACACTGTGCTCACACAGAGTTTGGGAAAAAAACAAATAATCAAAAAATAGCCAAAATATTACTACAAAATATAACAAGGAAAAAAGCATTCATAGAAAAAATAGGGCATTACATCATAAGAGAAACCATTCCCAGAATATCAATATCACAAATTTGTATGCACCTAAAAACACAGCCTCCAAACACACAAAGCCAACTTTGTGGAAACTAAAAGGAGATTTTAAAACATTTTTTATCAGAAATCTAAAGCATATAAAAAGCACTAATAAACTTAAACTAATAATTATTTATAGACTCTTGAACTAACAGCGAACATATAAATGTCTTGAAGCCCACGTAAAATAGTCACACATTTGACCAAGTAATAGGGGTGTAAAAGAAGTCAATGTATTTCAGAGTCAATAACATATAGAAAATATTAATCATAATGTGATTAAATTAGAAATCGAGTTAAAAGGTGGAAGTATTTTTATATTTAGAAATTATAGGTGCTCTTCTAAAATATAATGAATTAACGAGGAAACCAAAATAAAACTACATGCTTTAAACCTTAACAATAAAATAATTAATCAGTATAAAGATAAAAATTGCTTAGAGTGTTTAAATTGAAAACTATACTTATGTCTGGCACATAGCATACACTCAGGATTGCAGTAATTAACACTATTATTATTATAAAGGGAGAAATGTTGCTTTTATGAACTTTCTTAAATTATAGAAAGCGTCAAACATTACAAATGAAGGCAGAATGCTGCATTATGCTGCTAATGAAAGTATGGCCTAGATGCCAGTAAGGCCTGCTGCCTAGTTGGAAATGCAGACTTCAAGGCTCCCTTGCTCTACTCAGCCAGAATCTGCATTTTCACAAGATCCCCGGGGGACTCCTGCACTTTACAGTCTTCTTAATGAACTCCTAGAGTCCCAGTCCCAGCTGCACCTCCTGGCCAGTTTTGATTCCCATTCTGTACAGTTTTTTCTCCCACACTGTGCAGGATGCCAGTTCCTCGAGCAGGAATCACATCTGCAGCCCCTGCACGGAAAGCACAAATTCTCAACCACAGGACTGCCAGGGACATCCCTCTTGTACGACACTGAAGCAAACTCCAGACAAACAAGCTTTCATCTGAAAGCACTACGTTTTTCAAAAGTTCTGATCCAAACGTTCCTCTTCCCTGACACAGGTGAAGCTGTGTGTGGCATAAGGGGTGACACTTCACACGAGGCCCCTGCATGGGAAGATGACTCTGAGGGCGGAGGACTCAGGGCCTCGCCCACGTCCCAGGTGCCCTGGGCTCTTCTCCAGGCATCGCTGTCCAGGGGGTGAGGCCTCCTGGCCAGGCCACCTCTCCGTCTTCTCTTCCAGAGCTCTGCGTCTGCCGCTCCTGCTTGATAGCTGTGTGTCACTAGGAAAGAATATCCACCTCTCTGGTGGGAGGTCTCCCCAACAGTAAAACAGGAAAAGGAGTATCTACTTGAGAGAGTTGCTGAGAACATGAAACAGGGTAACCTACACTGGAGGACCTTATTCTAATCTCTGCTCCAATGGCCCCTCCTCAGAGAGGCCACCCCAATCTGCCCTTCCACCTCGGGCAGTGACCCCATCGCTCTCTTCCCTCTTTCCCTGCAGTGTTTTTCTTCAAAGTTCTTATTATCTGCCGAAACAATTTGTCTATTTATTGCCTGTCTCCCCTTCTAGATTGTAAGCTCCACGAGGCAGGGATTTTAGTCCCTTTCCTTGGCTGCTGTCTAGCCATCTTAGGACAGAGAAGGACACACAATTGGAGCCCAGCAGAATCTTGAATGAATAAACGAATGAGTGAAGAGATGACTTTACTTGCCCCAAGCAAGGGGCCCTGGAGCCAAATTCCCTCTCCCGCTTCCTGTCCTGCTCAGCCTCCCTTCCATGAGTGCCGGGAGGGCAGGAGGCAGAGAAGCCAGGCCAGGCAGTGAGTCTCTCTCTGAGTCAGGATCAGAGTCTGGACTGGAGAGGGACACATCCCTTCTGGGTCCAGCAGCCTGAGAGCCATCCTCTCTGAATCTGCCTAGTTGTTCCATCTTTGTTTTTTTATTTTTGGCTGCAGCATGTGAGATCTTAGTTCCCCAACCAGCAGCTGGATCCGAGCCCCCTGCACTAGAAGCAGGGGTCTTAACCACTGGACCACCGGGGAAGTCCTCCTGAGGTTTTTGAGGGATCTCACCTGTTTGATCCTTGCACCCCAAGTGCCTATCCTGGGTCCCATTTCTAAACCAACCCATCCCCACCCTTCCTTCCTTGTTTCAGGAAACATTCACAAGAGGCTGGGGCTGTTCAGGCCCTAATGATAGGAGAAGAGTAGGTTCTGAAGGAAGGACATCTTGGAGGGACCTTTCAGGATGGAGGGGTCGCAGGCACCAGACACAGGGGGAGCACATTGATTGGGGGCTTCTAAGTTGCACACTGGTCTGAAGAGGTTTGCGGAGAGGAGACGCTCCCTCCTTTATGAGATGCTCAGAAATAGTGGGTGGCCCACCCAGAACCTCACCTGATAATGCAACACTGGTCCCTCTTGTTCTTCTTCATGTTGAAGTAGCAGCTGTTGGCGATGGCAAAGATATGCGGCGGCAGCTCGCCCACATGGTGCTTGTAGTACAGCTGTACCTGCTCCACGGTGTAGAGGGGCAGCACCTGGAACGGGTTCACCGCCACCAGGATGGAGCCTGTGTATGTCTGGGGAAGGGAGGAGGCAGTTAGTGGCCCCCAATCTGAGGATCGGTGCTGATTTTGGATGTCACTCTGCAAGGGCACCAGGCATGGCTGACTCTGGCAGGGAGGCGGGGACTGATGCTGGGCTGAGAGATGAGACTCTTGGCAGCTCAAATCCTTCCCCTGGAAAGGATGCTCACCAAGAACAAGAACATTAAATGAGGCAGTTTATGTTTGGCACTAACATTAACATTGTGGTTAATGTTTAGCGCTCTGTCTGGTATTTAGAGGAGGCTCAATGAAACTAGACTGAATGTATGAAGCAAGTCTTCACCGCCTCCCACAGGGGCCTCAGTGAGGCTGGGCGACCATCTCAGCCCTCAGAGTCCTCCTGGAGCTTAGTTCAGGGTCACTTGCTCATGTGGAGCCTCCACGGGGCCCGCCAGCCCCTCTGGGTTGGGATGGGGACAGTCATCTCAATAGTCATGTAAGTGACTTCATTTTCATTTTAGGGAAGGAGAGGACTCAGGACTATGACAACCAGATAAAAGAATGCAAGCATAAGCTCTTCGGTAAAGGATAAGCTGCAATTCGACTTAATTTATTGCTGTTATTAGTCCCAGGAGCTGAGGCACACTCAGCCAGTGTGAACCCTGAGTGCCTGGTCCCTGCTCTTCAAGGCCTCGCTCCTCCTCTCCCACCCTGCCCTCTATTCAGAGGCCCCTGCTCTGAGCATCCCAGAATCAGGGCTGGTCAGAGGTCAGTGAGCCGCCTCTCCCTGTGAGAGGCCCAGGCAGGTGGTGACACCCGTGGGTCACACCCACTCACGGCAAGGCTGGTGCCAGTTTTGGAATACCACCGCACCTGGTAAGTCTGCGTTGGAGCAGGGATGCGAGCTTCCCATCCATCACAAGGCCTTGGGGAAGCACCTGCATCTACCTACACGGCCCTCCTGGCCATCACTTCATAGAAGGACAGGGCTCTTCTGCTTGGTGACCCTGTCTCTGCCACGTAACTGGAGAGAAACCAGGCAGAAAACTACTCTCCCACAGACTCTGAGCCCCTCGGCCGTCAGAGCAGGCCTGTTTCTCAGCCAAAGATGCAGGGGAGAGGCAGCACTGAATCTGTATACTGTATCCTGGGCACTGTGCTGGCACATGCAGGTCAGCTTTCTGCAAACTTGAAGCCTTTGTGCCCCTGCTTATTTCGGATTGGGGAGCAGGGATGGATGAGCATCCTCACACTGTGAGGGTGTGGGGCTCAGGGACTAAGCCAGGCGTGCCTGGGGCACGGTTTGTTTCCCCAGCCAGCTCAGCTTGTGTGGCCCACGCATGCCGGGGGGGCACGCATGGCCAAGGGAGACTCACGTAGATCTTGTGCTGCTGGTAGCGGATCAGGAGGTTGTGCACCATGCCTGCCTCATTCAGGTCCCCCAGGCGGATCATGTCATCCACACCCTGAACTGAATTGGGGTGCATGGAGCTGAGGGTGCCAAGGTCCTCTGCTTGGATCCAGTGTTCCTGCAACAAGGGCACAGGCTCTCCTGAGAGGTGACCTCTGCCAGGGCCAAACTCTCCTCCATGTCCTCAGTGGACTGGCTGACCTGGTGGCCCGCACCTGGGAGCGTTGTTCTCTGGTGAAGGTCAAAGGATCGAGTCAAGTCAAGGCTGGAGTCAGCACATGTCTAGGGCCAGGGGTCAGTGTGTACTGGGGCTAAGGGTGAAGTTCAGACCAGGGTCAGAGGAGTGTGGAGCCAGGAGTTAGATATGGCTACAATTGGGATCAGGGCAGCTTGCAGCTGGGGTCTCACTGATGGCTGAGATAAAAGTGTGCAAGTTTTTTTTTTTTTTTTTTTATAAATGATGTTATGTCATTTTGCAAATAGGAGACATTATTGTTAATATTTGACTGGCTTCCATACTATAGGGTTCACAGGCCACACTCTAGAATTTTCTCCTTGGAGGCCAAGTCTCTACATGCTTCATTTTGCAGATGTTCAGCAAAGAGGGCTGACCAGAGAGGACCTCAGTGACCAGCTGGAGGCCTCTGTCTGCAAGTCCTTCCCCTCTGCCCCTCCCCTGCTCCTCCCCAGCCTGCCAGGTGACTGAGCTGGTTCCCCAACAGGTCACCCTGAGCTTCCTACTCTCTCATCTGGGCTGCTTTGCTCATGTGAGATGGGTCTCCTTCTCCTCCTCATGTGCTGGGGGGCCCCCCTGCAGGCATCTTTCTCATGCACCTTTCTCTCCCTGCTTCTCCTGTCCTTCCTGTTCACCTTGCATTACTTTGAAAACAAGCTTCTGGCCCTTCCCCCTCTCTGCCCCAGCCCTTTTCCCACTTCACTCTTTCCTGCTCCCCTAATTGTCCTAATTTTCCATCTTCCAACCTGCTCCCTGCTTCTTCCCTACAGAAACAGTTCCCTAGACAGACACACAAGGCCCGCCATGACAGGACTCCCCTGTGGTCTATCCTGCCCTGTGGTTCCCAGACTTGGGAACTAGAATCCCTGGTGCTGGGAGCAGCACCAGAGAAGGGAGGGGGCTCAGGGTTCTGGACGGGAGCTGAGAAGGCTGAGCCTCTGAGGAGTGTGTGGCCATACTCACCTTGCCCTCATCATCTTCAACCAAAATTTTGCCAGGCTTGGTTTCTTTGATGATGCCCCCGATGGCCACCCTGGTCTCGTCGGCAGGGGTGGGGTTCAGCCACACGTGGTCACCCTGGAGGGCAGAGAGGTCAGATCCACATTCCACCTTCCTCTTCCTGCTCAAGACTTACCTCCCTGGGGGCTGTCCCTTCCAACCAAGAGATGCCAAGTGACTGGGATGTGCTCTCTCTTCCCTGTCCTCCCTGCTTCTTCTCCTCCTCCTCCTCCTGTTTTTTCTTCTTCCCTCTCTCCTACCCACCCCTCCCCAGTCCTTTCTTGTTCTTGTCAAGATGTTAATGGGTGATGGCAGGGGAAGCTCCGCTGGCCTGGTTTTTGCAGGAAAGTGTCCCCTGTGAGGTGCAAAAAGAGAGTCTCTGCCCTTTGACTAGCCCTATAGTACCCAAACTCAGTGTCTGCTGCTACTGCTAAGTCACTTCAGTCGTGTCCGACTCTGTGCGACCCCACAGACGGCAGCCCACCAGGCTCCCCCGTCCCTGGGATTCTCCAGGCAAGCACACTGGAGTGGGTTGCCATTTCCTTCTCCAATGCGTGAAAGTGAAAAGAGAAAGTGAAGTCGCTCAGTCGTGTCTGACTCTTAGCGACCCCATGGACTGCAGCTCACCAGGCTCCTCCGTCCATGGGATTCTCCAGGCAAGAGTACTGGAGTGCGGTGCCTTTGCCTTCTCCAAACCCAGTGTCTAGGGGAAAGCAAAGACTAAAATCTCACTAGGTTTCTTCCTGGCCTGCAACACAGCATTAATCCATGTGAACCTCTTTCTGATCCAAGAAAGCTCACCCTACTGAAAGAGGAGTAATCCCAAAAGAAAAAGCACAGGTCTACACACAAAGATACTGAAATGTAAAAGGAGGAAAGGAGCAGGTGAGTAACGCTCACCAGGGGAAAACAAAATGCCACAGAACAGTGGAAAGTTGTAACCAAGTATTTCACCATGATTTCCCAAAATTTACTGAGCTCAGATATTAGACACTGAGACGGCTGAAAAGGATGAGACATGAATTGGCAGAGCTCAAAAGAGAAATGGAGGAAAACAAGTAAGCATGGGCCAGAAGTGAAAGCAAACTGGAAACAACAACAGGGAAATAAGCATTGCTAAAATCAGGGTAAAGATCATAGGTGACAGGAGAATAAAAGTGAGCAAAGTGACAAAGAAATTCAAACAATTAGGATGAGGCAGAAAAACATAGATATGGAAGGCAGGTGAAAATACAAATAATTGAAGTGCACAAAGAAGGAAAACGGGGGGGGGGGAGGAACAGAAAAACCACTTAAAGATATAATTCAAGACAACTTTCCAGAAATTAATGAAGTTTTGGATCTATGGGTTGAAGATACACCATCCTTTCTTTGAAATGATGACAAAGAAAAATCAACTCTAGGATAGACACTGATCCTAGAGTTAATTTTTTGAGGGGTAGGCAAATAAAAAAACAAGTACCCTTATAAGGAGACAATTCAGGACAAATTCAAATCATATATGAGGGCTAAACAACTCCTACAAAGACCTCAGGAAAAGAGCAATACAGCTATCAGAATGGCCATTATAAAAAGAACAGAAAATAACAAATGCTTGTGAGGATAGAGAGAAACTGGAGCCCTTGTATACTTTGGTGGAAATGTAAAATTCTGACACCACTGGGGAAAACAGCATGAAGGTTACTCAATACACTAAAAATAGAAGCATGATCCAGCAATTCCACTTCTGGGTAAATTTCCAAAGAAATTCAAAGCAGGATCTTAAAGACATATTTGCATTTCTATGTTAATTGCAGCATTATTCATAATAGCCAAGAGGTAAAAGCAACCCAAATGTCCATTGGCAGATGAACAAATAAAAATGTAAAATACACAGTCATCTTTCAGAATCCCCAGGGGATTGATTGCAGAAGCCCCTGCAGATACCAAATCCATAGATACTCAAATACCTTATATGAAATGATATAGCCCAGCAAATACTACACACTATGGAATATTATTAGTTCAGTTCAGTTCAATCACTCAGTCGTGTCCAACTCTTTGCGACCCCATGAACCGCAGCACGCTAGGCCTCCATGTCCATCACCTACTCCCGGAGTCCACCCAAACCAATATCCATTGAGTCGGTGATGCCATCCAACCATCTCATCCTCTGTCGTCCCCTTCTCCTCCTGCCCTCAATCTTTCCCAGCATCAGGGTCTTTTCAAATGAGTCAGCTCTTCGCTTTGAGATTGCATGCAGCCTTTAAAAAGGAGGAAATTCTGTCATATGCTACAATGTGGATGGACCTCAAAGACATTATACCAAGCAAGAGAAGCCAGTCACAGAAGGACAAATCTGTATGATTCCATTCAGAGAAAGTGTCTAAAGCATTTAAAATCACAGAAACAGAGAGTAGAAAGGCAGTTGCAGGGGCTAGAGGAAAACAGATGGAAAGTCATGTTTAATTAGTGAAGAGTTTCAAGTGCACAAGATGAAAATGTTCTCACATCTGTCACACAACACTGTGAATATATATAACAATATTGAACTGTATACTTAAAAATGGTTCAGATGGAAAATTGAACGTGATATTTTTAACCACAATTACAAAAATAGAAAAAAGAATCCAATATTTTTTTTACCTAGCCCAATTGTCATTTCTGTGTAAAGATAATAAACATTTTTAAGATGAATATTTTCTCATAAGTCTTTTAGAATAATTAATTAGGGGACAAATTTCAGTCAACAGTACCAAGAATGAATATAAGTCCACACCCACATACACAATCATGAAGTTTCAAAATATTTGGGATAGGGAAAAGATCACAAAAACTTTCAGAGAAAAATTAAGTTTCATACAAAGGCTCAAGAATTAGAAGGGTTTCCAACTTCTCCATAGCAATGCTGGAAATCAGAAGGAGTACATGTTTTCATAATTTTCAGGGAAAATTATACCTAGTATGGAATCCTAAATCCAGCTGATATTCAAATGTGAATAAACATAGCTTTAGATGTGCAAGTTGTTAAAAATGTTTACTTCATGTACACCCTATCTCAGGAAGCTATTACAGGTTGTGCTTGATCAAAACAAGGGAGTAAACCAAGAAAGAGAAAAACCTTGGGTCCAAGAAAAGGGATTCAGGTAAAGGAGAGGTGAAAGAAATGCCCGGGGTGGTTGTGAAGGAGACCCCATGATCCTGAGATGTGCACCTCAGAAGTAGAAGATGTGAGTTTAGATATGGCATTGGAAGCTCTGGGAGAAACCTTCTCCTGAGGATGACATTGACTGAACTCCCAGATGAATCATTTTACAAGGATGTTGACATACCTGGGAGAAAGCTGGGTGGGGTAGGGTGAGGTGGTGGTTATGTTGTGATAAGTACAGAAAAAACGAAGCAGATAAGGAACAAGATAATTACAGTCTAGCACTTAGAGTACACTTCAGGGCTCAACTGAGAGGAACATTTTCTTTTTTTCTTATAAAAAATGTTTTCTTTTATATTGCAGTATGGCACCCCACTCCAGTACTCTTGCCTGGAAAATCCCATGGACGGAGGAGCCTGGTAGGCTGCAGTCCATGGGGTCATGAAGAGTCGGACACGACTGAGCGACTTCACTTTGACTTTTCACTTTCCTGCATTGGAGAAGGAAATGGCAACCCACTCCAGTGTTCTTGCCTGGAGAATCCCAGGGACAGGGGAGCCTGGTGGGCTGCTGTCTATGGGGTCACACAGAGTCGGACACGACTGAAGTGACTTAGCAACATAGTTGATTAACAATGTTGTGTTAGTTTCAGGTGTATCACAAAGTGATTCAGTTATACCTGTACATGTATTTATTCTTTTTCAAATTCTTTTCCCATTTAGGTTGTTACATAATATTGAGCAGAATTTCCTGTACTATACACCAGGTCCTTGCTGGTTATCCACTTTAAATACATCAGAGTGTACATGCCAATCCCAAACTCCCTAATTACCCCTCTCCCACCCTTTCCCAGAGAATCATAAGTTGGGTTTGAGAGGAGCATTTCCTTAGATAAAATAAGTAAACCCTGTAATCTGGGATTTAACAATTTGGGGAGAAAGGAGAGACACTGTGAGTGCTGTGGGCAAGGATAGGAATGAGGAGCTAAGGCCTTTCTCACCCAGTGGGAAATCAGTAATAGATGATGCCTGGAATAAAAAATGCAAGTGGCCCTGTACACATGGAGAGAAGTATCAAAGAATTAACTAGAAGGTCAATGGTGGTCACCTCTCTGGGAGAGGAAGTGGGAGACTGATTCTTTAAACTGTGTGCCAACAACTCTATAAAACTGAAATCTAAATGAAAAAGAACAGCAAAAAGAGTTGGTACAGGATATAGAAGACCAGCCTGAACAACATACTGGTTTCAGTGAACTAACTGAATCACAGCAGGAACCTCAGAGACCTGGAGAAGTTTTCTTACAAGGATGAAATTCCAGTGTGAAAACTGCACTGCGCTGTTGCAAGAGCTGCTGAAATCACCAAAGTGAGAAAATTATCAAAGACAGATGATGGGCATCTCATGCAAGCTTGATACTAACCAGAGATGAGAAAGAGAGAGAGACCATTTCCAACTCATACTGAATTTTAAGATGTCAGCCCAACATGAGCCAGAAGAATAAATAAAAGAGCTATAATGGGATTTTCATTCATTCCATTTGGCCAAAGCTCTACTAGGAAATAAATGAGAAACCAAGCAGCAGAAAGCAGAGCTTCTTTATGAACTCTACTGGAAGAGAGAGATGACTGCAGAAGCAGCCGAATCAGGGAAAGAAAGAGCAAGAAGAGGTAAAGAAAAAGCTATCAGCTGCAAAAAATAAAAAGTAAAGTCGATATGGAGATTCAAGAAATAAAAGATGGGGACTTGCCTGGTGGTACAGTGATAAGAATCTGCCTGCCACTGCAACAGGGTTCAATCCTTGGCCCAAGGAGGTTCCACGTGCCTCAGGGCAACGAAGCCCCTGCACCACAACTGTTGAGCCCACACTCCAGAGTCTGCGCGCTGCAACCACTGAAGCCCCTGCCTAGAGAAGCCACCACAGTGGAAGCGCAAGCCCCACAGTGAAGAATAGCCTTTGCTCACCACAACTAGAGGGGAAAAAGCCTGCACAAAGCCACGGAGACCCAGCGCAGCCAAAAATAAGAAATGAATAAATAAATGATTAAACAAAGAAGAAATAGAGCATGAGGGACTTCCCTGGTGGTCCAGTAGTTAAGACTCCATGCTCCCAAAGCAGGGGCCCAGGTTCCACCTCTGATCAGGGAACTAGATCCCACACACTGCAACTAAGAGCTTGCATGATACAAGTAAAGATCCCACATGACGCAACGAAGATCTCGTGCGCCTCAGCTAAGACCCAGTGCAGCCAAACAAATAGCATTTTTAAAAAAGAAATAGAGAATGAGTCACAGAAAGCAGAGGGATCTAGGTCTTCACTGTTCTTTGTGATAAGAAATACCTGACAACTGACTTCTGCCCATGATGCAGAAGAGCTCCTGCCCTAGCCTGAGACAGAAATCACTACGAGGAATCTCACAGATGCAAAGAAGCCACTTCCGAGAGACCTGATCCTCAGTCTTCCGGGGTGGGCTGGCTGTTCCAGCCATTGGCTGAAATGCGCACTGTGGCTTGCCCCATGTGCCCACCCACCAGTCTTTCCTTCCCACAGGAGAAAAGATGGGCCTAGAAGTAGCTCTGGGCTGCTTTACTTAGACAAATGGAGGAGGTAGCAAGTGAAAAATACTGTTGTCAAGACATTTTTTTCCAGGTTCTTTTATTTTTCATTTTATTTTTTAAAAATTGTACTGAAATACTTTTGATTTACAATGGTGTATTAATTTCAGGTGTGTAGCAAAGTGATTCAGTTATATATATATATATATATTTCATGTACGGATGTGAGAACTGGGCCATAAAGAAAGCTGAGCACCAAAGAACTGATGCTTTCAAACTGTGGTGCTGGAGACAACTCTTGAGAGTCCCTTGGACTGCAAGGAGATCAAACTAGTTGGTCTTAAAGGGAATCAACCCTAAATACTCATTGCAAGGACAGACGCTGAAGCTGAAGCTTCAATACTTTGGTCACCTGATGCAAACAGCTGACTCGCTGGAAAAGACCCTGATGCTGGGAAAGACTGAAGGCAGAAGAAGAGGATGACAGAAGATGAGATGGTTGGATGGCATCACTGATTCAATGAACATGAACTTCGGCAAACACTAGAAGATGGTGAGGGGCAGGGAAGCCTTGCATGCTGCAGTCCATGGGGTCACAAAGAGTCAGACCAACTTGGTGACTGAACAATTATTTTTTTCCATTCTCTTCCATGATAGATTATTACAAGATATTTAGCATCTTTTCTTACTGTGCAATACAGTACATCCTTGTGGAACACCTATTTTAAATATAGTATGTGTTTTGTCAAGACATTTTAAGCCCTGAGTATAAGTGAGGGATTACTCTGCATGTGGCCATCTTGCCAAGGCCAAGTTTAGCCAAACTCATTTTCTTTAGGTAATACAATCTGGTGGTTCAGCTGGTAAAGCATCTGCCTGTAATGTGGGAGACCTGGGTTCAATCCCTGAGTTGGGAAGATGCCCTGGAGAAGGAAACAGCTACCCACTCCAGTATTCTGGCCTGGAGACTTCCATGGACTGTATAGTCCTTGGGGTCGCAAAGAGTCAGATATGACTGAGTGACTTTGACTTTTCCCTCAAACTCCCTGTGTCTGGTATTTTCCTTCCAAGGTCACATTGCCTTACTTCTTCTTTCCTTGGGAGTGCTTTGAGTCAGCATTTGGCAACTCCCACGAACAACCCCTTGATGGAAGAGATGCAATTCTTACCAGTCTCAACTCTGACATCCTGAGGCAGCTGCTCCCGACAGCCTGTATGCAGAGAAAAAGCAGAATGTCAGTCTTCATGACGGAGAAGGCAATGGCAACCCACTCCAGTACTCTTGCCTGGAAAATCCCATGGGCGGAGGAGCTTGGTAGGCTGCAGTCCATGAGGTCCCTAAGAGTCGGACACGACTGAGTGACTTCACTTTTCATTTTCATTCATTGGAGAAGGAAACGGCACCCCACTCCAGTGTTCTTGCCTGGAGAATCCCAGGGACGGGGGAGCCTGGTGGGCTGCCGTCTATGGGGTCTCACAGAGTCGAACACGACTGAAGTGGCTTATCAGCAGCAGCAATCTTCATGACCATGAGCTGGCGCCCTGGCGGGTAGGGGCCACAGTGCTTATCAGGGTAGCCCTGAGTGCCTGGCACAGGGCCAAGAAAGGACTCTTGAAAGAGTGGATGGATGTGTCATAGTCCCACGGCAAGTGTTACAGGAGACTCTCTCAGTTTCTTCAGCCCTATCTCATCTCTGAAGTGAAGTGAAAGTCGCTCAGTCATGTCTGACTCTTTGCGACCCCATGGACTATACAGTCCATGGAATTCTCCAGGCTAGAATACTGCAGCGGGTAGCCTTTCCCTTCTCCAGGGGATCTTCCCAACCCAGGGATCGAACCTAGGTCTCCCGCATTGCAGGCGGATTCTTTACCAGCTGAGCCACAAGGGAAGCCCTATCTATCTCATCTTTACTGAATGTCTATTTTGCACTTGGCACTCGGCTCAACATAGGGAGTGGGGTGGTTCTGAACATCCTCCAAACAGCATCTCTGCCACCCAGAAACTCAGCCTGTGTCTGGTCAGACATCTGTGAACATCAATCATTACCATACGCCACACGAAAGTGCTGAAGGAACCAGCCAGTAGAACTTGAGATGCAACATACTTGATCTAAACCTCAGGCACCCACAAAACACTGAACCCCCATTTCATTCATGGGATTCAACAAAGGAAAGGTGACCCATTATCAGTAACATAGCTGGAAATTCAGTCTGGACCGGTCTCCTTTCAAACCTGTCTCAGCGCCTGGCTGCTTCCGGTACCCAGGGAGCATCAGGCAGGCCTCAGTAACTGCCCCCTAGTCGGGGAGGGAAGGCGGGGCCCTGATCTCAGGAGGAGCTCCGCCCACCCCCAGCCGTGTCCTCTCTGCATCGAGCATCCTGACACAGAGGCTGGCTTATTTGTTCGTCACATACTCCCAGCTTGTAACGCAGACCTGCCCCTGGGAGGAACTTAGGAAATATCTGTTCAGTGAAACAGAGAAGGAAGCCCTTGGAGAGGGTGTCCTTTGACGCTGGCTTTGTCAGATGAACAAGAATTCACAGTGGAAAGAAAGGGGCATTCTCTAGGGATGCTGTAACTTTAGCAAAGGCAGAGGGAAAAATACAGAGGAGGCGAGGTCAGCATGTTTGGGTTGAGCAGGCTGTGGGGAGGTGAGAGAAGTGTCTCATTGTAGGTAGTGGGCAAATGTGACAGAGAGTCTTTGCCTCTTTGTTCTGCTGAACAAAGAATTTTCACATTCCATTTTTAACTTAGTGCATGGGCATTAATATGTTTATGGCAATCTATACCTCCCAGCATTTGTTGAGCACCTAAAAAGTAAAAGGCAATAATCAGACTGAGATTCCTTGAAAGAGGCTACAGCTCTTTCAAATAGAGGCTGGTCCATCTTACCACCTCACATACCCCAGTGAGGTGGCAGGTGGGGAAGAGGCAGGGGGCATTTTCTACC
>SJYT01038479.1:157026-187501 GCA_006410635.1 Cephalophus harveyi | reverse complement strand
AAAAGCTGGTTCTTTGAAAGGATAAATAAAATTGACAAACCATTAGCCAGACTCATCAAGAAACAAAGAGAGAAAAATCAAATCAATAAAATTAGAAATGAAAATGGAGAGATCACAACAGACAACACAGAAATACAAAGGATCATAAGAGACTACTATCAGCAACTATATGACAATACAATGGACAACTTGGAAGAAATGGATGAATTCTTAGAAAAGTATAACTTTCCAAAACTGAACCAGGAAGAAATAGAAAATCTTAACAGACCCATCACAAGCACAGAAATAGAAACTGCAATCAAAAATCTTCCAACAAACAAAAGCCCAGGGCCAGATGGCTTCACAGTTGAATTCTACCAAAAATTTAGAGAAGAGCTAACACCTATTGTACTCAAACTCTTCCAGAAAATTGAAGAGGAAGGTAAACTGCCAAACTCATCCTATGAGGTCATCATCACCCTAATACCAGAACCAGAAAAAGATGCCTCAAAGAAAGAAAACTATAGACTAATATCACTGATGAAAATAGATGCAAAAATCCTCAACAAAATTCTAGCAAACATAATCTAACAACATATTAAAAAGATCTTGCATCATGACCAAGTGGGCTTTATCCCAGGGATGCAAGGATTCTTCAGTATTTGGCAAATCAAAGTGATATACCACATTAACAGATTGAAAGATAAAAACCATATGAATATCTCAATAGATGCAGAGAAAGCCTTTGACAAAATTCAACATCCATTTATGATTTTAAAAAACCTCCAGAAAGCAGGTATAGAAGAAATATACCTCAAAATAAAAAAAGTCATATATGATAAACCCACAGCAAACATAATCCTCAATGGTGAAAAATTGAAAGCATTTCCCCTAAAGTCAGGAATAAAACAAGGGTGCCACTCACACCACTACTATTCAACAGAGTTTTGGAAGTTTTAGCCACAGCAATCAAAGAAGAAAAAGAAATAAAAGGAATCCAGATTGGAAAAAAAGAAGTAAAACTCTCACTGTTTGCAGATGACATGATTCTCTACATAGAAAACCCTTAAGCATTTCCCCTAAAGTCAGGAATAAAACAAGGGTGCCACTCACACCACTACTATTCAACAGAGTTTTGGAAGTTTTAGCCACAGCAATCAAAGAAGAAAAAGAAATAAAAGGAATCCAGATTGGAAAAAAAGAAGTAAAACTCTCACTGTTTGCAGATGACATGATTCTCTACATAGAAAACCCTAAAGACACCACCAGAAATTCAGTTCAGTTCAATTCAGTCGCTCAGTCATGTCCAACTCTTTGTGACCCCATGGACCACAGCACGCCAGGCTTCCCTGTACATCAACAACTCCTGGAGTTTACCCAAATTCATGTCCATTGAGTCAGTGATGCCATGCAACCATCTCATCCTCTGCCATCCCCTTTTCCTCCAGCCTTCAACCTTTCCCAGAATCAGTTCAGTTCAGTCACTCAGTCATGTCTGACTCTTTGCAACCCCCACAATCACAGCCTACCAGGCTCCTCCATCCATGGAATTTTCCAGGCAAGAGTACTGGAGTGGGTTGCCACTTCCTTCTCCAAGGAATCTTACCGACCCAGGGATCAAACCCGGGTCTCTCGCATTGCAGGCAGACGCTTTACCATCTGAGCCACCAGGGAAGCTCTCAAGAGTCTTCTCCAAAACCACAGTTCAAAAGCATCAGTTCATTGGTACTCAGCTTTCTTTATAGTCCAACTCTCACATCGATACATGACTACTGGAAAAACCATAGCCTTGACTAGATGGACCTTTGTTGGCATAGTAATGTCTCTATTTTTTAAAATGCTGTCTAGGTTGGTCATAACTTTCCTTCCAAGGAGTATGTATCTTTTAATTTCATGGCTGCAGTCACCATTTGAAGTGATTTTGGAGCCCCCCCAAAATAAAGTCAGCCACTGTTTCCACTCTTTCCCCATCTATTTGCCATGAAGTGATGTAGCAAGGAGAGATAAGAAAGCCTTCCTCAGTGATCAATGCAAAGAAATAGAGGAAAACAATAGAATGGGAAAGACTAGAGATGTCATCAAGAAAATTAGAGAAACCAAGGGAACATTTCATGCAAAGATGGGCTCAATAAAGGAGAGAAATGGTATGGAATTAACAGAAGCAGAAGATATTAAGAAGAGGTGGCAAGACTACACAGATGAACTGTATAAAATAGATTTTCATGACCCAGATAATCACTATGGTGTGACTATGTGTCTGTGATTCCAGACATCCTGGAATGTGATGTCAAAAGGGCCTTAGGAAACATTACTACAACAAAGCTAGTGGTGGTGATGGAATTCCAGTTGAGCTATTTCAAATCCTAAAAGATGATGCTGTGAAAGTGCCGCACTCACTATGCCAGCAAATTTGGAAAACTCCAGCAGTGGCCACAGGACTGGAAAAGGTCCATTTTCATTCCAATCCCGAAGAAAGGCAATACCAAAGAATGTTCAAACTACTGCACAATTGCACTCATCTCACATGCTAGCAAAGTAATGCTCAAAATTCTCCAAGCCAGGCTTCAGCAATACATGAACCATGAACTTCGAAATGTTCAAGCTGGTTTAGAAAAGGGAAAGGAACCAGAGATCAAATTGCCAACATCTGCTGGATCATTGAAAAAGTAAGAGAGTTCTAGAAAAACATCTACTTCTGCTTTATTGACTATGCCAAAGGCTTTGACTGTGTGGATCACAATAAACTGTGGACAATTCTGAAAGAGATGGGAATACCAGACCACCTGACCTGCCTCTTGAGAAACCTATATGCTGATCAGGATGCAACAGTTAGAACTGGACACGGAACCACAGACTGGTTCCAAATAGGAAAAGGAGTACATCAAGGCTGTATATTGTCACCCTGCTTATTGAACTTATATGCAGTGCACATCATGAGAAACACTGGGCTGGATGAAGCACAAGCTGGAATCGAGATTGCTGGGAGAAATATCAATAACCTCAGATATCCAGATGACATCACCCTTATGGCAGAAAGTGAAGAAGAACTAAACAACCTCTNTTATTATTATTATTATCTCTCCTTACTATTCTTTGGAACTGTGCATTCAAATGCGTATCTTTCCTTTCCTCCTTTGCTTTTTGCTTCTCTTCTTTTCACAGCTATTTGTAAGGCCTCCTCAGACAGCCATTTTGCTTTTTTACATTTCTTTTTCTTTTGGATGGTCTGGATCCATGTCTCATATACAGTGTCACAAACCTCCGTCCATAGTTCACCAGGAACTCTGTCTATCAGATCTAGTCCTTTAAATCTATCTGTCACTTCTACTGTATAATTGTAAGGGATTTGATTTGGGTCATACCTGAATGGTCTAGTAGTTTCCCACACTTTCTTCAATTTCAGTCTGAATTTGACAATAAAGAGTTAATGATCTGAGCCACAGTCAGCTCCTGGTCTTGTTTTTGTTGACTGTATAGAGCTTCTCCTTCTTTGTTTGTAAAGAACATAATCAATCTGATTTCGGTGTTGGCCACCTGGTGATGTCCACGTATAGAGTCTTCTCTTGTGTTGTTGGAAGAGGGTGTTTGCTATGACCAGTGCATTCTTTGGCAAAACTCTTTGGCCTTTGCCCTGCTTCATTCTGTACTCCAAGGCCAAATTTGCCTGTTACTCCAGGTGTTTCTTGACTTCCTACTTTTGCATTCCAATCCCCTATAATGAAAAGGACACCTTTTTTGGGTGTTTGTTCTAAAAGTTCTTGTAGGTCTTCAGAGAGCCATTCAACTTCAGCTTCTTCAGTGTTACTGATCAGGGCACAGAGACCATTCTGTCATTTTTGAGAGTGCATCCAAGTACTGCATTTCAGACTCTTTTGTTGACTATGATGGCTATTCCATTTCCTCTAAGGGAGTCTTGCCCACAGTAGTAGATATAATGGTCATCTGAGTTAAATTCACCCATTCCTGTCCATTTTAGTTCACTGATTCCTAGCATGTTGATGTTCCCTCTTGCTATCTCCTGTTTGACCACTTCCAATTTGCCTTGATTCATGGACCTAACATTCCAGGTTCCTATGCAATATTGCCCTTTACAGCATCAGACCTTGCTTCTATCACTAGTCACAATCACAACAGGGTGTTTTTTGTTGTTGTTGTTGTTTGTTTGTTTGCTTTTCTCCATCCTTTCATTCTTTCTGGAGTTATTTCTCCACTGATCTCTTGTAGCATAGTGGGCACCTACCCACCTGGGGAGTTCATCCTTCAGTGTCCTATCTTTTTGCATTTTCATAAAATTACTAGAGCTAATCAATGAATATAGTAAAGTTGCAGGACATAAATTTAACACACAGAAATCCCTTGCATTCTTATACACTAAGAGTGAGAAAACAGAAAGAGAAATTAAGGAAACAATTCGGTTCACCATTGCAATGAAAAGAATAAAATACTTAGATATAAATCAACCTAAAGAAACAAAAGACCTATATATATATATATATATGTAACTATAGAACAGTGATGAAAGAAATCAAAGATGACACAAATAGATGGAGAAATATACCAAGTTTGTGAATCAAAAGAATCAATATAGTGAAAATGAATATACTACCCAAAGCAATCTATGGATTCAATGCAATCCTTATCAAGTTACCAATGGTATTTTTCACAGAACTAGAACAAATAATTTCAAAATTTGTATGGAAATCCAAAAAAAACTCAAATAGCCAAAGCAATCTTGAGAAAGAAGAATGGAATTGGAGGAATCAACCTTCCTGACTTCAGACTATACTACAAAGCTACAGTCATCAAAACAATATGTAACTGGGACAAAGATAGAAACATAGATCAATGGAATAAAATAGAAAGCGCAGAGATAAATCCACACCGTATGGACATTTTATCTTTGACAAAGAAGGCAAGAATATACAATGGAGAAAAGACAATCTTTTAACAAGTGGTGCTGGGAAAACTCCTCAACCACTTGTAAAACAATGAAACTAGAGCAATTTATAGCACCATACACAAAAATAAACTCACAATGGATTAGGGATCTAAATGTAAGACCAGAAATTATAAAACTCCTAGAGGAAAACATAGGCAAAGTGCCCTGACATTAATCACAGCAGGATCCTCTATGACCTGCCTCCCAGAGTAATGGAAATAAAAGCAAAAATAAACAAATGGGACCTAATTAAACTTAAAAGCTTTTGCACAATGAAGGAAACTATAAGCAAGGTGAAAAGACAGCCTTCAGAATGGGAGAAAATAATAGCAAATGAAGGAACTGCCAAAGAATTAATCTCAAAAATATACAAGTAGCTCCTGCAGCTGAATATAAGAAAAATAAATGACCCAATCAAAAAATGGGCCAAAGAACTAAACAGACATTTCTCCAAAGAAGACATACAGATGGCTAACAAACACGTGAAAAGATGATCAACGTCACTCATTATCAGAGAAATACAAATCAAAACAACAATGAGGTACCATCTCATGCCAGTCAGAATGGCTTCCATCAAAAAGGTCTACAAACAATAAATGCTGGAAAGTATGCAGAGAAAAGGGAACTCTCTTACACTGTTGATGGGAATGCAAACTAGTACAGTCACTATGGAGAACAGTGTGGAGGTTCCTTAAAAAACTGGAACTAGAACTGCCTTACAGCCCAGCAATCCCACTGCTGGGCATACACACCAAGGAAACCAGAGTTGAAAGAGACAATGTAAAGTAATTAGCCTCCAGTTAAATAAATTAGTTTTTAAAAAGCATCCAAATAGAATATAAGAAAGCAAAATTATTTTTGTTCACTGATGACATGATCTGATGCACAGAAATCCCTACAGGTTTCACAAGAATCTGTCACAATAAATGAATTGACCAAAGTTTCAGAGTACAAAATCAATATACAAAGATCAGTTTAACTTCTATATGTTGATGGAGAACAATCTAAATATGAAATTTAAGAATAAAATACATAGAAATGAACTAGGGAAGTGAAAGTCTTATATATTAAAAACTATAAATATTACTGAAAAGATTTTTAAAAGACACAAATGGAATGCTTTTCATGGATTAGAAAACTTAAGTGCTGCTAAAATCTCTATAATACCCAAATCAATCTACAGGTCCATAGCAATTACTATAAGATTTTCAATAGCAGTTTTTAGAGAAAAAAAACAATGCCAACAACTTTATGGAACCACAAAAGAATATCCAAAAATGGTCTTGAGAAAGAAAAACAATGCTGGAAGCCTCAGAGTTCCTAATTTTAAAACATATTTCAAAGCCATAATAATTAAAACAGTATGATCCTAACATAAAGACAGACTTGTAGACCAATAGAATGGAATATACAGTCTATAAATGAATCCATGCATATCGACTGATTTTGACAAAGATGTCAAGGATACACAATGAAGAAAGTAAAGCCTCTTCAACAAATGGTGTTTTGAAAACTGGATATCTGCAAGCAAAAGAATGAAAATTGTGTGCTTATTGTACATTTTCCATATCAATTCATCCACTGATGGACATTTAGTTTATTTCCACCTCTAAGTTATTGTGAGTAATGCTGCATGGGAGTGCAATATCTCTTTGAGATCTGGATTTCTATTTTTTTTTTTTTTTTTGTCTACCTTGACTGGACAGTGGGGTATGGAACACCATCAGAGTGGGATAGAAATGAGTACTAAGGCCAATAAAGTGAAAGAGCTCTTCTAGTGTGTCTCTGCTCCAGACTGATGCCCAAAGTGTGGGTTTTGGGGAGCATCAGAGGTGCCTCTTTTGGCAGAGGAGGTGTAAGATGAAAATAGTGAGGGACCATTCTGCTTCTCAGTAATGTGAACTGCAGCTGGAGGGACCTGTTTTTCTCTAGCAGCATCCAGATTTGTGATTAGGGACCTCTGAGACTGGTGGGAGAGAGAGGAAGAGGAGAGGGCAGACAGGAATATCAATGGGCATTGAAGAAACAGCTTCCCTGACATCTGCTATGGGATTTCAGCAGGGAGCACACCCACAAAGTATCTCCAGGTGAAGTTCTTTCCATTAAGCCATGAGCATCTCCAGAGTCTGAGGTTCTAGCCCAAACCTCCCACTCTGATGCCAGCTCCTCATGCACACTCAAACACATCCCCAAAAGCCATCTCCTGCAGGAGAAGCTATAAACTTGAGCTTTAGTGCCACCTCCTGGAATAAGAAAAGAGTTCTAAATGCTATTCTGTTGAACTGTAAGAAATAATGTGTTCATGTGTATCCAACTCTTTGTGACCCCATGGACTGCAGGCCACCAGGCTCCTCTGTCCCTGGGATCATCCCAGACAGAATACTGG
The DNA here is from genome assembly GCA_006410635.1 of Cephalophus harveyi. Classification (NCBI taxonomy): domain Eukaryota; kingdom Metazoa; phylum Chordata; class Mammalia; order Artiodactyla; family Bovidae; genus Cephalophus; species Cephalophus harveyi. The sequence goes on along the minus strand of SJYT01038479.1, from coordinate 180,197 downwards.
AATGGGGTTGCTATTTTCTTCTCCAGGGGATCTTCATGATCCAGGGATAGAACCTTTGTCTCCTGCCATTTCTTTCCCACTGAGCCACCTGATAGCAAAGTGAACATAAATTTTTAATTAAGGAGGGTGTCAGGCTACATCAAGTGAGAAAACAGAAGTGCAAATCATCAAACAATATGAAAAATCAAAGAAATATGGCATCACTAAAACAAAATAATAGTTCTCCAGAAACTGAACTCAAAGACATGGAAAATTGTGATCTAACTCAGGGGGACCAAATCCCTGGCCATGGATGGACCAGTATTGTTCCTGGCCTGTTAGGAACTCAGCCGCACAGCAGGAGGTGAGTGGTTTTCCTCCAGAAAACTGGTCCTTGATGCTCAAAAGATTGGGGATTGCTGACCCAACTGCTAAAGAATCAAAAATAGCTGTCATGAAGGAATTCAATGAGTTGCAAGAAAATCCAGAAAGACAGTTCATTGAATAAACAGAAAGTTAGTTACCAAAAATTAAAATTATTAAAAAGGACAAAAATGAAACCAAAATCAAACTGAGGAATTCAAGAAATAAGATGAAGAATGCAATAGAAAGCACAGACAACAAGGCAGATCAACGCAAAAAGAACTTCTGTAAGACTCATTGTATGAAACCATCAAAAATACATAATCTAAAATGCAGAAAAAAGTTAAGTAACTTACAATGAAACCCCAATCAGGCTATAAGCAGATGTCTCAGTAGAAACTATAGACCAAGAGAGAGTGGAATCACTTATTCAAAGGGTTGAAATATGAAATTTGCCAGCCAATGTATTCAGCAGATTTATCCCTCAGATATGAATAAATAAAGGTTTTTCCAGACAGATAAAACCTGATAAGTTTATCACCATTAGGCTGATCTTGTAAGAAATGCTAAAAGTTCTTCAAGCTTAAACAAAGAAATGCTACTCAGGAAAAACAACAACAACAAAAATATGCCAAATAGCACTCTGGTAAAGGTAAAAAAAAAAAAAATTAGAAATTGTTATTCTTTATTAAAATGGTGTGTCAGCCACTTAACTGTAGTATAAGGGTTAAAGAAAAAAGTATTTAAAATAGCTATAGCTACTATAGTTTATAAACTTATAGCATAAGTTCAGTTCAGTTCCGTTCAGTCACTCAGTCGTGTCCAACTCTTTGCAACCCCATGAATCGCAGCACACCAGGCCTCCTTGTCCATCACCAACTCCCGGAGTTCACTCAGACTCACGTCCATCGAGTCAGTGATGCATCCAGTCATCTCATCCTCTGTCATCTCCTTCTGCTCCTGCCACCAATCCCTTCCAGCATCAGAGTCTTTTCCAATGAGTCAACTCTTCGCATGAGGTGGCCAAAGTACTAGAGTTTCAGCTTTAGCATCATTCCTTCCAAAGAAATCCCAGGGACTGATCTTCTTCAGAATGGACTGATTGGATCTCCTTGAAGTCCAAGGGACTCTCAAGAGTCTTCTCCAACACCACAGTTCAAAACCATCAATTCTTTGGTGCTCAGCTTTCTTCATACTTCAACTCTCACATCCATACATGACTACAGGAAAAACCATAGCCTTGACTAGACGGACCTTTGTTGGCAAAGTAATGTCTCTGCTTTTGAATATGCTATCTAGGTTGGTCATAACTCTTCTTCCAAGGAGTAAGCGTCTTTTAATTTCATGGCTGCAATCACCATCTGCAGTGATTCTGGAGCCTCCAAAAGTCAAGTTTGACACTGTTTCCACTCTTTTCCCATCTATTTGCCATGAAGTGATGGCACCAGATGCCATGATCTTTGTTTTCTGAATTTCACCTTAATAAAAAACAAATAACCAACAACTGAGTGTACAAGTTGCCTCTTATCTGCACACAGCCAGAACATTCCTCTGAACTGGAAATGAAAATAACAGATGGACCTCAGTTTATTGGTGTGATTTAGTTTGGTATATATTTTCAAGAATCTATTTCTTTTTATAGAAATAGATTCTTGAAATAGATTGCACTAGTATGACAACAACAATTAATCCTTTTAACCAGGAAAATTGTATTTTTGGAAATAAGGCAGTATAATTGTGTCATGAAAGTGTGTCACATTTTGTCAAATGCCTTTTTTTCATTATTGAGATGATCATGTGATTCTTTTCCTTCATTCCATTAATGTGTTGTACTATACTGATTGCTTTTGTATGTTAAACTCCATGATGGACTTTATAACTATATTTGGTATGAACTCTATAGGAAACAAACCAATAACGTATTTCTTTTAGCATCCATCCCTTCATTTATCCTATTGTTTGCAAACAAAAATGGATAGTTTCTAATGAGGTGGATGGATGAATCTGGAGTCTGTTATACAGAGTAAAGTAAGAAAGAGAAAGACAAATACTATACATTAATGCAGATATGTGGAATTTAGAAAGATGGTACCAATGATCTTACATGCAGGGCAGCAAAAGAGACACAGACATATAGAACAGATTTTTGTACTCGGTGGGAGGAGGCGAAAGTGGGGTGACTTCAGAGAATAGCACTGAAACATGTATATTATCATATGTAAAATAGATGACCAGTGCAAGTTCAATGCATGGATCAGGGTGCCCAAAGCTGGTGCTCTGGGACATCCCAGGGGGATAGGGTGGGGAGGAAGGTAGAAGGAAGGTGCAGGATGAGGTGGGGGGCACATGTATACCTATGGCTGATTCATGTTGATGTATGGCAAAAACCATCACAGTATTGTAAGTATCCTCCAATTAAAATAAATAATATTTTTTAAAGTCTACTTTGCCTTCCACATCCTGCACATCATGTGATGGTACCACCATATGCCATTATTTGAGGCAGAAATCTTTTTTCAACTACAAAATATACCTGTACTTTATTGATACTGGTAAAAATAAAATGTAGAAAATATGTTCTTTGTCTTATGGCTAAATGTTGCTGATGCTAAGTTGCTTCAGTTGTGTCCAACTCTGTGCGACCCCATAGACAGCAGCCCATCAGGCTCCCCCATCCCTGGGATTCTCCAGCCAAGAACACTGGAGTGGGTTGCCATTTCCTTCTCCAATGCATGAAAGTGAAAAGTGAAAGTGAAGTCGCTCAGTCGTGTCCGACCCTCAGCGACCCCATGGACTGCAGCCTTCCAGGCTCCTCTGTCCATGGGATTTTCCAGGCAAAAGTACTGGAGTGGGGTGCCAATGCTCTTTAAATTACCTCAAAGTCTCATAATACACTTATGAACTAGATATAGTTCTATTTTACTCATTTTATAGTTAAGGAAACTAAAGAACCTAGGTTTATTTTGGTATACAGCTAGTAAGTGATGGAGACTTGAGAGCATCACCTTACTCAACACATTTCAGCTTTTTCACCATGATTACACATACTAATCCATTTTTCAGTGCCCAGTTATCTTTTAAATTTTCTAATTAATTCTAAGAATTTGTATGTAAAATTGTAATAGGGAAGACTACATCTGACTATGGGTTAGACCTGTTGCTTTTACTTTAAACTTCATGTTCTGTTGCCTGTAGCCTGAAATATACAGGATAGTTTATTCTCAAGGCTCCGACCTTTAAGAGTCCATTCATATATGGATAAAAATTTGCAGACAAACAACATTTGTCTTGGGGAGATTTACAGGAACATCCTCACCTGATCTAGGTGGGTAGCTGCAAAAATGAAAGATTCCAACGCCAAAAAGTTTTCAACAATCAACCTCTCTCGCCTTGCCTTTAAAAGTGCTTTGCTGAAACCTTTTGAGTAGTTCAGAGCTTTCAGGGTCAGGAGCCACCCTTCTTGCATTACCCTGCAATAAACCTTTCTCTGTTCCAAACTCCTCTGACGTTGTGGTTTGCTTGGTCTCACTGTGCATCGGGCATATGAAATTGGGTTTGAAAACAGAATCAATAGACACGAACCTACATACTTGCACTCACAGGATTTATTTTTGCTTTGTGAGACTGAAGTTTTAAGCCATCACAAAAGGTGAGAAGAGCAGATTTTTTCCTTCTTGAATCCGGTCGGTTAATGGTGAGTTTCTTGGTATAGCTTTTCTCCATGGTATGGCTTTTGACAATATTGTTTAGCCACAGTTCTAAAAGAAACAGGGGAAAGTTCAAATGCTACATTTTAATTGTTAATAAAAGCTGTGTAATTTTACTACACTGCTATGGGTATTTTAATAAATTAGTATAATAAGACCGCTTATATTATCACAATCTATGCCTGTACTCCACAGTTTCTAAACACAAGTTTTTTGTTTAATTTTTTCCTGAATCATTGGTGATAGATACATTAAAAGGTTACACTGTAATATATATATATGTCTCATTTACACATGTTTTACATGAGTTAAAGAAAATCATGTACAAGGAAACAGAGAGGAAAAGAGCAATGCTTTTTGTGATGAAAGAAATAATTACTACTTTCTCTATTTCTGTCTAGGGCTTCCCTGGTGGCTCAGAGGTTAAAGCGTCTGCCTCCAATGCGGGAGACCCGGGTTCGATCCCTGGGTCGGGAAGATCCCCTGGAGAAGGAAATGGCAATCCACTCCAGTATTCTTGTCTGGAGAATCCCATGGACGGAGAAACCTAGTAGGTTACAGTCCATGGGGTCGCAAAGAGTCGGACACGACTGAGCGACTTCACCTTCTATTTCTGTCTACAGAGGAAGAGAACTTCCAACAGTCCTCTGTGCATTTCTGATAGAGTCCTACATACACATGTTCAAAACAAACTCCTTCTTCACCCCTTCCCACTTCAGCACTGTACAGTATGTCAGTAATAAAATGTATCATTATCCATTGTGTCAGAATGCTTATGTTTTTTGTTGTTGCTGTTCAGACACAAAGTCGTGTCCAACACTTTGCCACCTCATGGACTGCAGCATGCAAGGCTTCTCTGTCCTTCACTGTCTCCCAAAACGGCGCTCGCCTTTTTTATGGTCCAACTCTCACATCTGTACATGACTACCAAAGAAACCATAACGTTGACTATATGGACCTTTGTTGGCAAAGAGATGTTTTTGCTTTTTAATACACTGGGTAGGTTTGTCATAGCTTTCCTTCCAAGGAGCAGGCTTTTTTTTTTTTTAAGTCTTTGTAGTTCTCTTTTATTCTAACCCAAATACATCTATCCAGTCAGCACTTCAACCAAGGTTATCTCTGTTAGGTCTCTAAAACCTTTTATTCTTTCCTTATCATCCAGTCCTGTCCTCTGCTAAGCTCCTAAGTCACTTCAGTCATGTCCGACTCTGTGCGACCCCATAGACGGCAGCGCACCAGGCTCCCCCATCCCTGGGACTCACCAGGCAAGAACACTGGAGTGGGTTGCCATTTCCTTCTCCAATGCATGAAAGTGAAAAGTGAAAGGGAAGTCGCTCGGTCATGTCCGACTCTTCGCGATCCCATGGACTGCAGCCTACCAGGCTCCTCCGTCCATGGGATTTTCCAGGCAAGAGTACTGGAGTGGGGAGCCATCACACTTTAACTGTACATTCCATTTCATTCATTTCCAGTTCTGCCTGAAAATGACTGCATTTTCTCCTAATTTATCCCTGGGAAATTGGTAAAAAAAAAAAAAAAAAAGTGGACTATATCATGTTAAATCTCTACCTTACCACTTCAAAAATACTTCAATGATGTTTGTATTCATATATGAGAAAACTTAAACTTTCTGTCATGGCATATCAGACACCTGTCTTGGCTCATGCCAAGATCTTCTCTTTCATAATCCATAAATTGTAAAGTAAACTGTTTAATATATTATGAGCACACATTTAGGAACAGAGAGCTCTGGGGTTAACTATGTAGCCTCACTGTCTTCCTGCTCTAAAAGCAATGGACATCACTTAAGCACTGTTTCTTACGCTCTACATCCAAACTGTCAACTCACTCTGTTGGTTCACACTTGAAATCTATTTCTAAGACCATCTTTACTCTCCCTGGTCTTTGGTAACATCCTTTTTCTCCTGGATCAGTCCTGAGGTTTTTTCGTTAAATCATTCACGTGCTTGTAAAGCTCCTACCCAGCTGCATGTATGGATAGCCCTGCCAGCTCAATGCCTGGGTGAGAGAGAGGTGGTTTACAGCTGCAGTGGAGCTGTGAATCTTTACCTGTGGGAAGCTCTCTCTTTACCTGTGGAAAAACCTGAGTACCTGGCTTCTATTTTTGCTGAGATAAGGGCAGTGGGATTAATGATGGGCTGTTTAAAATTTAAAATAAAGAACCTCTGACCTTGTGCCTGAGGTGTCTCTCTGACCCCCAGTGTATGCCTGCATTCCTCTCTCACTGCCCTGCATCCTTTGCATTTAAATAAAAGCCTTCTGCGAGTTGGCTCTGTGATGTCAGGTGACTCCTTTCAGATATCTAAACTGGGTAATTATTTGAACCTCTTACAATTCTTTACTGATATATCACTTGCTCAAAGAGGCCTACTCAGTCCTCCATATTTAAAATTACTCCCCAGTTCCTCCTTCTCTCATCTTTTCCATATAATGAGTTACCATTGTATCGTAACTCATTCAATACATATTGAATGAGCTCAATATCAGAAAATTCAATAGACTTTCCAACCAACTTATAAAATATGCTTATGGAATGAATGCATCAAATTCTGGAGGTAAGTCCTTAATATAACTATAAAGTACTGCTGGCAGGAGAAGGCTACGAGAAATAGGAAAAAAAAATGCAGATGAAAGCATGAGATTGAAGTTATGACGTAAGAGCTGGGGGAAAAAAACAGGGAGACAGTGAGCTCAGTGTATCACTCTAGGAGAAGATGACTGAAGTTGTGTGGAGCTGAGGAGTGCAGGTGAAGGCACTCAGCATGATGACGAAACTGCGATTGTAGAACATGAGAAGAAGACAGCCCAGGGCCAAAATCTTCACCTTAAGATGCGGACTTGTAATAAAAGTGATCACAGAGAGGTAGAGGAAGAGTGGTCTAGGTAGAAATAATACTATTTTATATTGAGGCTGTGAGTTATAAATGTCTTATTTGGTAGCAGAAAAGGAAACAGAATCCACTGACTTGATTCTCCATCATGGTCAGACATGGCAGGTAAGTAAATACAAGACTCTTGATCTCATTCTTGGATGAGTTTCTAATTTTTTCCATTATTCCCAGTGATAAGTCTAATATGTGAAAAATATGATTTATTTACACATTTGAGTTAGAAATTTGAACAATATATGCAGAAGCTTTCATTACCCTATCCTATAGTAAAGACTCGTTCTTCTGCTTGGAGGGTGAGTACAGTTAAGCATTTGCCTGGTATCTATCCAGTCTTAAACCAGAAAATATGTGGGAAAATTGTGGAGTTCTTAAGAGTTTCAACCCTGGAGTCTGATTATCTTAAATTTGGACTCAAAAACTTTCTAACATTCTATACCTATGGGGGATAATTTACATTCTTTATGTTTGTTTATTTCTAAAACAAGAGGCTTCCCAGGCGGCACCAGTAGTAAAAGAATCCACCTGACAATGCAAGAGACACAAGAGATGCGATTTTGATCCCTGTGTCAGGAAGATCCTCTGGAGAAGGAAGTGGCAACCCACTCCAGTATTCTTCCCTGGATAATCCAATGGACAGAGGAGCCTGGTGGGCTGCAGTCCATGGGGTCGCAAAGAGTCAGACACAACTGAGCACACACACAAAATAAAGAGAACAATAAGTGAAGTCACTCATTTTTCCTTTGGCTCCTATACACACTCAGGTCCTATTGAAGAAGAAAGTTCCTACTGAAGAAGAAAGTCATGGTGTAGTTTCCTTCTAATGGCTGCAATTCTTTGCCTACAGATGATAGAATCTGGTTTGAAGATCTAATTTGGGATTATAAATCCTGACAGAACACTTGATTAAGTTAGATACACTTGCACAGCTATTTCCTTCTGTCTCTTAATGAAACGAACTAACAGCCACTGGTTTTGAGAGACTGAAAATGAAACTAGAATGGTTGAGAGAGGTACTCTCAGGCAGGGCAGTTATTTTGGAGAGAATGGACATAGACAAGAAGAGATGATGTCAATCATAAAGCCTTTGGGTGATGGAGAGAATGACCGAGTTCACAGCCATCCAGTTACTCACCACCTTTTTGTGTTTCAGCTCTACATCATTTCTTGCCCTTACAGCCCTGAAATCATAGATTGATGCTGTAGAACTTAGGCTGTCATGAACAGGTTTTGTTATTTATGATCAATGATACCTTACTATACCATCTCTTCCAAAAGTCTGGCTGAGTTCTTGCAACTATTCAGATTTTTCCAAGGTTTCTTAAGTAAGTTCCCAGGAAGACATATGCCAGGTATCATTCAACTGAATGATTATGTAAATGTCCATGTGAATCATGCTAACTATACCCTGAATTTACTGGTCCACGAGTAAAATTATGATTATACAGTGGAAGTGAGAAATAGATTTAAGGGACTAGATCTGATAGAGTGCCTGATGAACTATGGATGGAAGTTCATGACATTGTACAGGAGACAGGGATCAAGACCATCCCCATGGAAAAGAAATGCAAAAAAGCAAAATGGCTGTCTCGGGAGACCTTACAAAGAGCTGTGAAAAAGAAGTGAAAAGCAAAGGAGAAAAGAAAAGATATAAGCATCTGAATGCAGAGTTCCAAAGAATAGCAAGAAGAGATAAGAAAGCCTTCTTCAGCGATCAATGCAAAGAAATAGAGGAAAACAACAGAATGGGAAAGACTAGAGATCTCTTCAAGAAAATTAGAGATACCAAGGGAACATTTCATGCAAAGCACTGCCAAAGAATGCTCAGACTACTGCACAATTGCACTCATCTCACATGCTAGTAAAGTAATGCTCAAAATTCTCCAAGCCAGGCTTCAGCAATACGTGAACCGTGAACTTCCAGATGTTCAAGCTGGTTTTAGAAAAGGCAGAGGAACCTGAGATCAAATTGCCCACATCTGCTGGATCATCGAAAAAGCAAGAGAGTTTACCAGGGTCCAGCCCCAGTTGGATCTAGGGTATCCGAAGTGTGACGGCGTTGGCAACTGAGAGATTGATAGAGAGATAAGAAAAGAATGTTATAGTTAAGAAAACAGAGGAGCGAAAGAGGCTGATATTCCTTGGTTTACACAGAAATCCAATAAAGTCCCAAGACAAGGGACTTGCACCATTCATGTAGGCTGCATGCACCCTCCTGGTCTCCCGAGGGAGTGAAGATGCAGAGCACCTTCCCGTTCAGGTCTTAGAAGCCCAGGCAAATAAGTGAACATGGAGGGCCCCTGTGCTCCAAGGGATCAGCCTGAAAAAGAGAGAGAGAGAGAGAAGAAAGAAAGAGAAAGAAAGAAAGAAAGAAGGAATTGACACGGGAGAACCAGGCATTCGTGGAACTGGTCCATCACTTTATTTTTCAGGGAAGCCTTTATACTTTAGGCTGTACATAGAGATATATGTAAGAAACAGAGTCATGTAGCGTCAGCAGCTCTGACCCTTATCGAGACCAGGCTTTTTCTCTGCATACCTATCTGTATGCACAGGTCTTAGGTGATTCACATCATGTTATGGCCAGGAGGCCTTGTTAACATTTTATGGCCCCATCTTTCTTGATAAAGTTTAGTTAACCAGAAAACTTGTTTTCCCTTAAGATGTTTTTCTGAAATCTGTTTTGTCCTTGGAAAATGATAAAGTTACATTTCTACATAAAAAGGAGTACGATGATTTATAACAAAGAGAGAATTCATTAACTCAAAAGTCTAGCATTGCTAATATCAAAACTACTATATTCCTATTTTTACATCCCAATTACATTGATTAATATCCTTCCAGGTGCCTAAAAGGTAAAGGATATGGAGGTCTGGTGGCAACCATTAACTCAACAATGAAACCCTTCACCAATATAATTCTTAGCTCTTTAAAAGGCTCTATATATTTAAGATGTTTTAAGCTTCCCATGGGAGAAGGCAATGGCATCCCACTCCAGTACTCTTGCCTGGAAACTCCCATGGATGGAGGAGCCTGGTGGGCTGCAGTCCATGGGGTCGCTGAGTCAGACACGACTGAGTGACTTCCCTTTCACTTTTCACTTTCATGCATTGGAGAAGGAAATGGCAACCCACTCCAGTGTTCTTGCCTGGAGAATCCCAGGGATGGCGGAGCCCAGTGGGCTGCCGTCTGTGGGGTCGCGCAGAGTCGGACACGACTGAGGCGACTTAGCAGCAGCAGCAGCAAGCTTCCCATGCCTCTCATGGTTGGGAGGCAGTGAACAATCACATGCGTAGTTATAAAAGTCCAGGTAAACCTGTCAAGCAAGTTAGAGAACCATCAGAGGGGTTTGAGCTGAGACACTCCTTTTATATGCAGGAGACTATTAACTGGAGCTCGAGGTTAATTTTCCAAAGAAAAGTGGTCGGGGATAGCCCCCCGTTAATGTCAGAAGAGTATAGTATAGCAAACAGTAAACAGACAGATTTTGGTTTCGGGGTAGATATTCGAGCAGATCTAGGGGATCCCTTTGAGTCCTGATCTGCCTTGCCTGTTCAGGCTCTTCAGCATGACCTTGTCATGGGTGGGATCTCCCATGTTGGCTCCCAGCAAAAGTTCCAGAAAAACATCTATTTCTGCTTTACTGACTATGCCAAAGCCTTTGAGTGTGTGGAGGTGAGACTCTTAAAGACTCTGAGTGTGTGGAGTGTGAAGGTGAGACTCTTAAAGCTAAAACTGAAGCACATATATTGAAGGTGAGACACTTAAAGCTAAAATTGAAGCACAGTTTCAATAAACTGTGGAAAACTCTGAAAGAGGTGGGAATACCAGACCACCTAACTTGCCTCTTGAGAAACCTATATGCAGGTCAGGAAGCAACAGTTAGAACTGCACATGGAACCACAGACTGGTTTCAAATAGGAAAAGGAGTATGTCAAGGCTGTATACTGGCACCTTGCTTATTTAACTTATATTCAGAGTACATCATGAGAAACACTGGGCTGGAAGAAGCACAAGCTGGAATCAAGATTTCCAGGAGAAATATCAATAACCTCAAATATGCAGATGACACCACACCTTATAACAGAAACTGAAGAGGAACTAAAAAGCCTCTTGATGAAACTGAAAAAGGAGAGTGAAAAGGTTGGCTTAAAGCTCAACATTCAGAAAACAAAGATCATGGCATCTGGTCCCATCACTTCATGGCAGATAGATGGGGAAAACAGTGGAAACAGTGTCAGACTTTATTTTGGGGGGCTCCAAAATCACTGCAGATGGTGACTGCAGCCATGAAATTAATAGATGCTTACTCCTTGGAAAGAAAGTTATGACCAACCTAGGTAGCATATTGAAAAGCAGAGACATTACTTTGCCAACAAAGGTCCGTCTAGTCAAGGCTATGGTTTTTCCAGCGGTCACGTATGGATGTGAGAGTTGGACTGTGAAGAAAGATGAGTGCTGAAGAATTGATGCTTTTGAACTGTGGTGTTAGAGAAGACTCTCGAGAGAGTCTGCAAGGAGATCCAACCAGTCCATTCTGAAGGAGATCAGCCCTGGAATTTCTTTGGAAGAACTGATGCTGAAGCTGAAACTCCAGTACTTTGGCCACCTCATGCGAAGAGTTGACTCATTGGAAAAGACTCTGATGCTGGGAGGGATTGGGGGCAGGAGGAGAAGGGGACAACAGAGGAGGAGATGGCTGGATGGCATCACGGACTTGATGGACGTGAGTCTGAGTGAACTCCAGGAGATGGTGATGGACAGTGAGGCCTGGTGTGCTGCGATTCATGGCTTGCAAAGTGTTGGACATGACTGAGTGACTGAATTAAACTGAAGAAATATGAAGGAACTCTGTCTTAAGTATTGGATTGCTGTATGCCCTAAAAGTGAGCCTGCTAGGCAAATGGTGTTAGGCACAGACAACCAAGAGAAGGAAGCCCCTCGTGATGGCTCACCTCCCATGGCTCCTGAGTTGCTTGGTGCTCCTTCGTCATATCCAAACATGCCCCCATATCCAGGAGCATCCCCTCCACAAAAGCCAACTCGAGTATATCCCTTAGTTGAAATTGGAAGAGAAATCGGACCAACCCAGGTCCATAAGCCCTTGTCCCTCTTAGAACTAAGACAGATCAAACAAGACCTGGGAAGCTATACAGATGACCCAGGCAAATATATAGATACATTCCAACACATTAACTTGGCCTTTGACTTGATGTGGAAGGACATCATGGTCATATTTAGTCAAATTTTACCTGATCCTGAGTATGCTAGTGTCTTAAAGGAAGCCTGAAGGTATGCTACAGGGCTTCACATGTCAAGCAATAAATACCCAGTCGGGGAAATTGTGGTCCTTTAGATCATAATTGGAATTACAGTGACCCTGAGCACAACTGGGAAAGGGATCACCTTCTGATCTGTGTAAAGGCAGGACTAAAAGCAGCCCAGCAAAAAGTAATCAGCTATGCCTGGGCCTCAGCTATAACGCAGGAGCCCAATGAGAACCCCATTGCCTTTCTGGACAGGCTAAAAGAGGACCACCAAAAGTTTACCATTCTGGACTTAGACTTTTATGAGGGACAGGTGATTTTAAAGGACAAATTCCTGTCCCAATGTATATCAGACATCAGGATAAAGTTACAACAGCTACAGCAGCAGGATCCTGCTGCCTCTTTAGATGAGATGGTCCAGACAGCTACCAATAACTTTTATAACAGAACAGGAGAGGGAGGCCAAAACCCAGGAAAGGGAGAAAAGGAAAGAGAAAAGGCATGCCCAGATGCTGGTCGCCCTCCAGGAAAGCCCACTGCAATGCCTACTCTGTAGACAGCAGGGACATTGGGCCAAAGAGTGTCCAAACCATGACAAGTCACTTAAAACAGCTTGATACACATGCCATCAATTGGGACATTGGATGGCACTCTGCCCTGGGAACCCAAGAGCTTCAAGGTCAAGCACCAAGCCTTCTCTCACAATGGTTCAACAGGACTGAAGCAGCCCGCTGCAGCCAGCCAACCTGTCACAGATAACCATCACGGGGCTGAGCCAAGGGTGTAACTGCATGTGGCAGGTAGGTCCAATAATTTTTCTTGGTTGACACAGGTGCTACCTACTTTGTCCTGACCTCCTACTCCAGAGACTTCTCTTCCCAAACCTGTACTATTTTGGGTGCTACAGGAAAAACAACAAAAAGATTCACCCAAGCACTTTGTTGCTTGGATGGACAAATATTTTCCCACCATTTTTGGTGGTCCGAGTGTCTTACTCCTTTATTGGGAAGAGATATGCTCACTAAACTGGGGACCATATCTGTGATAGGAAGCTTTTCAGTCCCTGGAGCCCTATCTTTTTAGCTTCTGGTTACTACTGAGGAACCCACTGCACCCTCTTCAATAGGGAGGGACCAAAACTATGGGAGGCAAAATTAACCCCCAGGTGTGAGACCAGTGGACTCCTGGACGAGCCCACCAATCTTAACTGGTCGTCATTGTCCTCTGAGATCCCACTCGGGTTCCAAACTAGAACAATACCCACTCAGACGAGAAGCTCTGGAAGGACTACAACTGCTAATAAATAAATTCATTGCCTGTGGGCTATTGGTTCCCACCAATTAGCCATGTAACATCCTGATCCTCCCTGTAAAGAAATAGGATGGGACCTAGAGAATGGTTCAAGATCTCTGGATCATAAATGAAGCTGTAGTCCCCCTCCTTCCCACAGTAACCAATCCCTATGTAATCTTGGGAGAAATCCTGCCCAGCACAAAGTGGTTTACATTCCTGCATCTCAAGGATGCATTCATTTGCATATCATTGACTAAAGAATCCCAATATCTTCTTGCCTTCGAGTGGGAGGATCCAGGAGAAAAACACCAACAGATGACTTGGACAGTATTATCTCAGGGGTTCAGTGATAGCCTCCACCTGTTTGGGAAGGCTCTTAGCTGGGATCTCCTAGATCTGGACCTGGGACCTAATGGGAAAATATTACATTATGTCGATGACCTTCTAATCTCCTCTCCAGATGAGAAAAATGCCCAACAACATGCAATTCAGGTTCTAAACTTTTTGGCAGAAAGGGGATATAAAGTCTCCCATGCTAAGGCACAGATGGTCGAGACAAAGGTCACTCACCTGGGAGTTCAGATTACACACAGGTCCAGAAGGCTGTCCTCCGATCGAGTACAAGGACTCCTCCAGTTTCCCATCCCCATGACATGAAAACAATTGCGAGCTTTCCTGGGCTAACTGAGTATTGTAGAATCTGGATACCCAACTAAGGTCTACTTGACCAACCCTTCTATGAAAGCTTGAAGGCATGGGATGATTCAATCCCATTAATGTGGGGGAACTCCTTAAAAGAAGGCAGTGGCTACACCAAAAGGGTCTTGCCTTAATTCAAGCACCCACCTTAAGGTTGCCAGACCCAGAAAAAAACATTCCAACTTTATGTCCATGAAAAGGAAGGAATAGCCTTGGGAGTGTTAACTCAAAGATTGGGGCCTGAGCCCTAGCCTGTAGGTTACTTATCCAAGAGGCTCAACCCAGCTGCCCAAGGCTGGCCTCCATGCCTTTGAAATCTTGCAGCTATTGCAGTCCTGGTAGAAGATGCTTTAAAACTCTTTTTGGGGGGACAAATTAACTATTTTTACCAGCCACCAAGTGAAACAACTCCTGAAAGGGAGAGGCCATTTATGCATGTCTGATCCAAGGATCCTCAGATATCAAGTAGGGCTGATGGATAATCCAGACCTGACCTCCACTTGTGAGGTTCTTAACCCAGCTACCCTCCCTCCTACCCCTGAGGGCTCTCTCCCCTTTCATCTTTGCCTAGAAACTTTGGACCACTGGGCAAAACTCTGAGAGGGATTGTCAGAAGATCCTCTGACCAATCCTGAGGAAATATGGTACACTGATGGAAGAAGCTTTGTCATGGATGGAAAAAAAAGAGTCAGCTATGCAGTAATCTCCAATTTTGAGGCTAAACTTTTGCTACCAGCTACTTCAGCCCAATTAGCTGAGCTCATAGCCCTGACTCAAGCATTAGATCTGGGAAAAGGAAAAAGAGTAGCTATTTACACTGACTCCAAGTATGCCTTTCTGGTGCTACTTGCACATGTTGCTATTTGGAAAGAAAGAGGCCACTTGACCACCCGAGTGTCCCCAATCAAATATGGTGATCAAATCCTTAGGCCCTTAGAGGCAGTCCACCTGCCGACTGAAGTTTCAGTCTCCCATTGTAAAGGACACCAAAAAGGGAGCACAGAAGTGGCATGAGGGAACCAAGCAGCTGATCAGGCGGCTAAGACAGCAGCATTACAGAACAATGACCTAATAGGGGTTGCCACCTTAGTTCCACAGACTAATTTGCCTGAAACTCCTTCATTTATTGAAGGTAGACTCTTAAAGCTAAAAGTGAGGCCTTTCCAGAAGATCACATGGGGTGGTTCCAAAAGGAGGGACTCATTTTTTACCTGGGAACCTCCAATGAAAGTTGGTTAACTCCTTACATGCCACCACTCATCTAGGGGAGAAGGCCCTCCAAAGATTACTTTGAAGGACCTTCCTCTGAAAGGTCCTTCAGAGAAACAGGACTCCAAACTACTATAAGGCAAGTGGTTTTCTCTTGTCCATGTGCCAACTAAACAACCCCCTAGGAGTGCAAAGACCCCAGTGGCCCAGCCCATCCAATGACATGGAACCTGCCTAGGAGAGAACTGGCAGATGGACTTTACCCAGATGCCAGTTTCTCAAGGGTATTAATACCTACTAGTAATGATAGATACATTCACAGAATGGATTGAAGGCTTTCCCACCTAGACTGAGAAGGCTGAGGAGGTGGTAAAAAAAAAAAAAAAAACAAGCAAAAAAAAAAAAACTGCTTCATGAAATCATTCTGAGATTTGGTCTGTCCAGGTCATTACAAAGTGACAATGGAACATCATCTATTTCTAAGGTTACCCAAGGGGTCTCTAAAGCATTGGGCATTACTTTTTATCTCCATTGTGCCTGGAGGCCTCAGTCTTCAGGAAAAGCAGAAAGAGCCAACCAATTCTTAAAATCAGTAATAAAAATGATAACCCAGGAGACCTCCCTGGGATGGAAGGAGGCTTTACCAATAGCTCTCCTCTGCACCCGTATTGCCCCTAAGGAACAGGTCGGTCTTAGTCCTTCTGAGATGCTATATGGGAGGCCTTTTGTTTATGTCAATGACTTCTTCCTAGATCCAGAGGCTCAGAACCTCTGGACCTATACCATGGCCATTGGGCAGTTTCAACAGGATATACACTTGTGAGGTGTCAACCAGGACCCAAAAGATTCTAAACAGCCACCAGTATATGCTCCAAGGACTCAAGTTCTAATTAAGTCTGGAAAGATGGCTCCCCAAAGATTCAACTCCAGCCCATATGGAAGGACCTCTACTCTGTGATACTTTCTACACCCACAGCAGTCAAGGTACCAGGACACGATTACTGGATTCACTACTCATGAGTCAAACAATGGAAGAAAACAGAAGAGGACACTCAAAACACCTGTCAACAAGCTACAACATGCAGTGCCGGTTCAACAAGGATATATAAAACTACACCCAACCACAGAAAATACCACTCACCCTTAGATGGACACTGCTATAAGGACTCTGAGGCTTGATACCAGCAAGAGGGGGAGGCCCAATGCCCTCATCATCCCAACTCAGCAGAAAGTAGCCAGAGAGACCTCAACACACCTACTACCAAAGAATTGGGCCTCCCGTCTCTTGAGGGGGCAATGTTAGGTAGTTACAATAGGAAAAAGGAGTCCAAAATGGCAGTGGCTAAAAGACAAAGAAGGGAGAAGCTTGTGAAAATGGAACAAAGGAAGGTCTGAGGACCAGAGTGAGAACCTCAGGTGAAGCAAACAGCCCACATGGCTAGCCCAATTTACACAGGGCAGGTTCAGGAAGAGGAGAAAAAACAAATAAAAAGAGAAGCCAAAACTGAACCCCTCTCTTTTGGGTTGGCCCACCCTCATGCCTTGAGGATGTATTTTCCTTTGCTTGCAAAATAAAACTGAGCTGTAACAGAGCTGTAACACTGGTCCACTGCTTCAAATTTTTGTTGCAGCGAGACAGAACCAAGGAAATCACACACTCCCCTGACACTAAGAAAAGTACAACAGGAAAATATACTAAAACACAATAAATGAATCATAATATAATCTTAAAACTGTTCAAGTAAGTCAGTAGAAAGATTCCAGGAAAATTTCCACATAAATAAGCTTTCCTCTCCCAACTTTTTTTTTTAAAGATGTAAGAGCAACTCAGTGCAGAAGAACAGCACTTTCTATAGTTCATAGTTCAGTCGCTCAGTCGTGTCCGACTCTTTGCGACCCCGTGGACTGTAACCTACTAGGCTTCTCCGTCCGTGGGATTCTCCAGGCAAGAATACTGGAGTGGATTGCCATTTCCTTCTCCAATAAATGTTGTCAGAACACTTCTACATCCCCAAGTCAAGTGAGTGAACACTGATGTAGATCTCACACTTCATACAAAATCATCTCAACTGAATACACTTTTAAATGTAAATAAAACTATAAAATTTTTAGGAAAAAAAAATAACACATAGAATCTTCAGCAACTCTAGGGCTACACAGATTTCTTAGGTTTGACAACCAAGCTACCATTCATAAAAGGAAACACTGATAAATTAATTCCTATTAAAATGGAAATATCTCATCAATCACAGAAGTTACTGTGAGGATGAAAGGACAAACTACAGACTGGGAGCAAATATATGCAAACCACATACCTGGCAAAGGATTTATAATACATAAACTCCTCAAAGGTCAATAATGAAAAACCAACCCATCCAATTAAAAAATGGGCAACAGACATTAACAGATATTTCACAAAAGATGATAGACAGGTACAGGAAACTATAGTCAACATTATTACTCATCAGAGAAATATGAGTCAAAATTACATGAGGTAAATTACACATCTGTCACAATGGCTAAACTAAAGTTTAAATAGCAAAAAATGACAAGAATGCAGATACACCTTTCTCTCTCATTCATTGCCAGAAGAAAGTTAAAATGGTACAGCCACTCTTCAGAAAAGACTGGTGATTTCTGTAAAAAATAAATATGTACTCATCATATAATCTGGCAATGTTATTCCTGGGTATGTATTTCAGAGAAATAAAAATTCACACTCACTCAACAAACTGTACATCAACATTCACAGAAGAAGAATTCTCAGTTGCTTAAAGGTGGGAAAGCTCCAAAATACCTCTCAACTGCTGAAGTGTGTGAGAATCACAAAACCTGGTGTTTCTTTGAAGGAAAGTGGCTGTTGAGGAATTCAATTTTTAAAAAATAGATTTTACGTGACTGAGAGATTTTTCTATTACTTCTCTCAATTTGTTTTTTTCTTTTACTTTACAATACTGTATTGGTTTTGCCATACACTGACATGGATCCGCCACGGGTGTATATGAGCTCCCAATCCTGAATCCCCCTCCTACCTCCCACCCCATATCCTCTCTCTGGATCATCCCCATGCACCAGCCCCAAGCATCCTGTATCCTGTGTCAAACATAGGCTGGCGCTTCATTTCTTACATGGTAGTATACATGTTTCAATGCCATTCTCCCAAATCATCCCACCCTCTCCCTCTCCCTCAGAGTCCAAAAGTCTGTTCTATACATCTGTGTCTCTTTTGCTGTCTCACATACAGGGTCATCATTACCATCTTTCTAAATTCCATATATATGTGTCAGTATACTGTATTGGTGTTTTTCTTTCTGGCTTGCTTCACTCTGTATAATCGACTCCAGTTTCATCCATCTCATTAGAATTTATTCAAATGAATTCTTTTTAATGGCTGAGTAATACTCCATTGTGTATATGTACCACAGCTTTCTTATCCATTCATCTGCTGATGGACATCTAGGTTGTTTCAATTTGGATAGGTTGTAGTTTTCAAGGAAGCTGTCCATTTCATCTAAATAATCAAATTTATTGGTATAAATCTCTGGTAATACTCCAAGCTATCATTTTACTTTCTTCGTGACTAGTGATATCTCCTTTCACCCTTAATAATAGTGGAATTTGTTTCTGATCTAGATAAGTCTTACTAAGGGTTAATAATTTTATTACTCCTTTTCAATAACTAAATTCAGAGCTGTATTTTTTCCATTCTTTCCCCTTATCTATATCATTGATTTCTGAACTTCTTGCATTATTTCCTTAGTCTATTATGTTTCAATCCTCTATGGCATATCACAGTTTGTATCTGAAGGCAATGAATGTAATGGAACCCTTCTGCTGAATTCTAGGCCATGAGGTGGGGAGTGTGTTAGTGATAGTGTCTCTTAGTCTAGAGCTTGATCCTTCCTCCAAAGACTAGACTTTTTGCCTCAGCTGAATGCCTGGAGTTTTAGCAATATCACTCTGCACTGCCTGGATGAAAATCCAACATCTCCCAACGCTGTTTCATCAGTAGCATTATCTCCAATTTACTCTCTACTCTTTACCTAGACTCTACCTAGTAGAGTCTTGCCTACCACATATACAGTCTAATCTTCAGGGAAAAAAGGACAATTCCCCTCTCCTAAAAAAATGCACATCGATACATAGCCCTTCTTTATCTCTGGCCCTGTGTCCTTCAAGTTCCAGCTGCTTCAGCAACCCTAACTCTGAAAAACTCCTAAAACCCAAACTTGTAAGAAGTCTTAGTTGATTCAACTCTTGTACTATAGTTAAGACAGTATTCCCAGTCAGAAGACCAAGTTCAATGTGAGGCTCACCTTCTCTGCTTTCTTTCTGCCAGAGGAAAAATCCCTGATTTTTTTTTTTTTTTTTAATTGTCAAATGTCTGAAACAAAGTTTCGGATGGTTTCTGTTCTGCTTTCTACTCGTAGGTGGTGAGAAAGACAAATGATGTACCGGTTACTGCATTTTAAATTTCATTCTGTTTGAATTGCAGCACAGCAACAGAATCTGACCCAATCACTTACATTTGTTTCTTCCCCATCATCTATTCTGGCAAAGAACATATCTTAAACTGAAGCTAACTTCCTTATATACTTTTAAACATTTCTTGACTCTTCTCTGCATTTGAGAATAGAATTCAAATTCCCATGACATTCATGTAAATATATTCAGATTCTGTACCCAATATGCTTTTGCAAATTTACTTTTCTGTGCTCTTTCTATGAAGTGGTTTTCCACTATTCCCCCCACTTCTCAGGTGCTATGACATTTCCACCAAAACTTCTCCTTGTGTTTAGTAGCTTCTCAGTTCCAGTTCCCATTTTCTCTCCTCTCAAGACTACTGCTACTTCCAGAGAATGTAAATGACCTTTTCAGGAAAGTGATTCTTGAGTTCCAAATTTTAAAATACTCATTCTATTTAATACGCTTTCATACCAATTGCCACATTATATTTAGATTTGGGATCAATTTATTTGCCCAACAATTGGGCTGAGTATAAAGCAGGCCGCTTCTTCCCACCAAAGGCACTATAACCACAAATATAAAAATCTACAAAATAAAACACCTGTATAAATGAAGAATCTGAAAGCAACATCCCTGACTTGCTGTATGAATACACCAGGAAATGAGAACCTAAAAATGACCTAATTCAACCAAAATAAAAGCACTTTGTTTTAACAACAGCATTAATAAAAGCAACTTCCAGAGTCATGAAATTAAACAAGTTAACCTTCTACTTTATAAGCTTAAACATACAAAAATTAAATGGGTTCATTTTCCCCATTGTCTACATTTCTTTCTGATAGCATATTATGTATGTAAGTGAAAACAAGAGCAGAATGACCAGATACAGGTGTGAGCACTGTAATGACACAGATTGATGCCTAATAAAATCCAGAACTTCCAGATTCCCACAGCTAATTTTTAATATAGGTTCAACCATCAATACATCTCATGGCATAAATCCTTTTGTTATAATTTGCTAATAAGTAGACATGGGTTGATAAATAACAAAAAATTCATGCTTATTTCATTAGCTTGTTTTCATGAAGTTCCGTACAGTTCAGTTCAGTCACTCAGTCATGTTTGACTCTTTGCAACCCCATGAACCACAGCACACCAGGCTTCCCTGTCCATCACCAACTCCTGGAGTCCACCCAAATCCATGTCCATTGAGTCAGTGATGCCATCCAGCCATCTCATCTCTGTTTTCCCCTTCTCCTCCTGCCCTCAATCTTTCCCAGCATCAGGGACTTTTCCAAAGAGTCAGCTCTTCACATCAGGTGGCCAAAGTATTGGCATTTCAGTTTCAACATCAGTCCTTTCAATGAACACCCAGGACTGATCTCCTTTCAGATGGACTGGTTGGATCTCCTTGCAGTCCAAGGGACTCTCAAGAGTCTTCTCCAACACCACAGTTCAAAAGCATCAATTCTTCAGTGCTCAGCTTTCTTTATAGTCCAACTCTCACATCCATACATGACTACTGGAAAAACCGAAGCCTTGACTAGACGGACATTTGTTGGCAAAGTAATGTCTCTGCTTTTGAATATGCTGTCTAGGTTGGTCATAATTTTCCTTCCAAGGAGTAAGCATCTTTTAATTTCATGGCTGCAATCACCATCTGCAGTAATTTTGGAGCCCAGAAAAATAAAGTCAGCCACTGTTTCCGCATCTATTTGTCATGAAGTGATGGGACCGGATGCCATGATCTTAGTTCATGAAGTTATCCTGTGCTAAAAACAACCTCCAAATTCCCAGTGTCTTAAAATTCCTTACAAGGACTGTTTACAAGGTTACTGCAGGTTCAGCTCCACATTGCCTTCATTCTGGAACCTCGGAAATGGTATGGTCCCTCCATGGAAACTGTTTCTCATGTAGCTAAAAGAGAAAAATTGCAGAAACACAATAGATCTTAAAGCCTTTGCTTAGAAGCAGAATTCTAGTCTTTGGCTCAAAAATCTTAAGTTATTTTTATAGACAAACGTGATATAAATGGAGTATGGAGCTATAATCTTCTCATAAGGTGGATAGTGATTATGTTGGAACAATCTAACATCATATTTATGGTAGACATGAGATAGGTTGGAACCTGAACTCTTTACTGAAATGCTTGACCTGTACAAATAACCGATGACAGAGGAACTATAAAAGACTAAAAGTAACTGCCTGCATGAGCAGTCTGGGCCAGTATGAACAGTAAGACACAAAAAGGCCACAATGTGACTTCTGAGGTGCCAGGAGAAAAAACTGTGCATGATGCCGTACACACCACCACCAAGGGAAGCTGCGGACTATTGCAGAGAAGCCAATTCTGACTTCATGTTGGAACTGTTTCTTTGACTCGCTTTTCATTGCTTTTGTTACTATAATCATACAGAATGGCCTGCCTCACAGAATCCCACCCCTCTGCCGGACTGTTAACCTTCAGTGTCTTTGTTCAGAACCAGGTGATGCAGATGGCAGGAAGGAAGAATTAACACATCCTTTGCTAGAGGCTTGGCATTCTAGGAGTTGTCTGCAAGATTAATGGCCTTTTTACTTTACTTCCTCCTCTCCCCTCATCTCTGATTTATAAAGAATCTGGCATCCTGACCCCAATAGGACAGTTATTTTGAGGTGCTAGCCTGCCATCTTCTCAATCAGCTGGCTCCCTGAATAAAGTCTCTTCTTTGCCTCAACCCCTCATTTCTCAGATTCATTGGCCTGTTGTGTGGTGAGCAGACTGGGCTTGGGCCCACCAATCACCCCTACTTTTACCCTACTTAAGAAACCAGCCTGCCCTCCTCAGAGAGTGAGCAAGGGAACCTGTTACTTGCTTTCACACCCTCCTGCTGCAGCGCCAGTCTCAACAAAGCCTTGCCTGAAATCCTTTTCTGGCCACTTACCAGCAGTGGCCACAGGACTGGAAAAGGTCAGTTTTCATTCCAATTCCAAAGAAAGGCAATGCCAAAGAATGCTCAAACTACCGCACAATTGCACTCATCTCACATGCTAGTAAAGTAATGCTCAAAATTCTCCAAGCCAGGCTTCAGCAATATGTGAACCATGAACTCCTTGATGTTCAAGCTGGTTTTAGAAAAAGCAGAGGAACCAGAGATCAAATTGCCAACATCTGCTGGATCATGGAAAAAGCAAGAGAGTTCCAGAAAAACATCTATTTCTGCTTTGTTGACTATGCCAAAGCCTTTGACTGTGTGGATCACAAGAAACTGTGGAAAATTCTGAAAGAGATGGGAATA